>CM067065.1:12754340-12931840 GCA_033980235.1 Diadema setosum
ATGTACATACATATATCTCATCACGCAATATAATTGTGTCATTGACAATGTCGTGTTCATATAATATTCAGGGATATATGGTCACAGATTACCTGTTATCTTTCGTATGGCCTATATATTTAAACATACTGTTCACTTCGCTTCCGATGCAGTCTTTCAACCTGTCACGATTGAACATTCTATGCGATAGTGCACCGCGACCCTTTAGAAGAACGTTTGAGTGTTCGCTTTAATTTCAAGTTCAGAGTGTAACTCAAATCACCCCTGTAAGAATATATGGTATCAGCTAGAGTCGTGTCTCTGTTTCAGTCTCACTTTACGGGGACAACAGATAGTTGTTTTCAACTTCATTGTGGAACACACACGCATTCGATTGCAGAGCATTAGGCCTACACATCAAAAGTCCCCTTACTATAAGTAGTCTGACTCACTGCGTATTGTTTCCCACGGTTCACGTATAGGGTCTACGTGTTTTCAAACTTCGAGGAAGAACGAGTTTGAAAAAGGAACAAAAATGTGTTCGATGTATTTGTTTTGATTTAAACAAGGAAGGAGAGGCGCTCTGGAAGTGGTGAGCATTATACACGGCAATTGTTCCCAGAGAACACGGAAACTTCAGGGGAAAAGCCCGCTACATTATTACCCCTTTATTTTTCTTTTTTTTTTCTCCTCCAATGCATTTCAATTCCACGTAGCTTACACACAAAGGTACAGGTACCAATCACAAACCGGACCGTATTATGGGAATTAAACTTATAATGAAAGCATTGTTCATGTATTCCACAAGATTATCATAATAAGATGATTTCCAAAAATATATGGAACTTATACATTATCATTTTACATTATAGTACAAGCATCATATGTACATAACTCATAAAGATCTTCTAGAATCATCTATGACATCGGGTTTCTGTCAAGCAATTTATTTTTTTTTTTCATTTATGTAATGATTCATACGCACACACACACACACACACACACACACACACACACACACACACACAGGGAGAGGGATAAAGAGTCCTCACACTGACACTGTGTTTCGATAAGAAGGGGGGGGGGGGGGCGGGGGAATCCCCCTTTGATACCAATGGGACGAATGGTATCATAGAACAGAAGAGTGGAAAGGCGCCGCATAGTCTCATTTGAAGCATGCTTTAGATCTCTTGTATTTAATGTACTGCATACAGAGTCATTTTGTGTGCGTGTTTGCATTATTTTTTTTTCTCTCAATCAGACTGGAATGAGACTATCGGATAGAGGTGCCAAAAAGTACAAGCCAGTTTAGCACGCTCATAGATATTGGAATATATAGGAAATATAAAACAAAGGAATACAACCGGTCAAACGGTGCATGAACTGACCGTGACCTCATCCTACTGCGTGCAGGACAAACTGACCTCGTAGGATGTACAATACTCGACATGCAAGGGGTAAGAAGTATCACCAAAGATGAAAGTGTGACCGTGTCCACTCCGCTGGTCATATACCCCCTGCGAGATTTCCTCGATGTTTGTCGAAGGTGGGGCTTGTTCGTCGTGAAAACTGACCGGTTTGTGTTCCGAGGAAAAACGTTCGAATTGGTACGAAACGTTGCCTTGATAATGAGAAGATACCTGTTCCGTAAATGCTTTATGGGGTTTCGTCGCGACGAACAAGGCGGTAGTGTTAACCCGTTAACTCCGAGCTTTGATAAGTTTTCTATGGACTCGATATCTGCACTGAATATTGTATATATTGAATATTGTATCTGGATACTGCATAAGCTGGACTGTTGATTTATTACAAACCATCAAGACTGTAGTCTAGGACCAGTTGAGGAATTTTTGCTGCCGAAGTTATCTTTATTGTCATCGGGAAATTTTCACCTTTGATTCTTCTCACTGCGTATATCTTTTGCCAAGTTGTAGACAAGCAGGAACTGTTTTCTCGTGAAGTGAATGTTTTTCCAATTCGAGGATCAGTTACAACTTAAGCAATTTAAAGGCTTTGGAACATCCTGCAACGGACTCAAAGAAATGTATACAATATTAACAACAACGCTGTTCGAAAGAACACAGTGTCCCACAGTGTGAAATACAATGTGAAACACTGTGTGAACACATTGTGAACACAGTGTGAAATCCTCTTCACACGGTTAGATTCGAGCGTTTTCATAGTCGACTTTAAAGGGATGGTACAGTATTGGTGGAGATGAGAATTGGGCTTTTAACTTGATTGCGAGATACTAAGAAAATACTTATGATATAGTACAGAAAATATCGTTTTAAGAGGTATTCAAAGTTTATTTGATGAAAATCGGGTTTGGTATGACTGAAACATCCAAAAACAAAGTAAAACAAAGCGATCGTAATACAGTGTGGGTCCCACACTTTATAGAATCGCTCTTTTTTGGATATCTCAGCCATTTCAAAACCAATTTTCATCAAATAAACGTTGAATTCCTCATAGAATTACACGCTCTTTCACATTTCATAAGACGTTTCTCATTATCTCACCAAAAAATGTTAGAAACATGAAGTTAGGTCTCAACCAAAACTATACATTCCCTTTAATGTGAACACGCAGTAAGACACTGTGTTCTTTTCAGCAGGGAACGACTGGTTAAAGTGAAAGTGGCGTTTTCATTTCCATCGTACATGAAACGCTTGCAAGTGTAATAGAACAAGAAATATACACGGCACTATAGAAGCCACAGATGATTTCCTCGACTTGGTGAAGAAAATGCAAGTTGTGCGTCACACAGTGCAGATAGGCCGACTATACCACTGCTTCCAATCTTATTATGTAATGTCATTTAGGTGGAGTGATGACAATCAGAGAAAACCTTATCCTTAATTCGTATCAAATTTTTTTTTCTTGTATAATCTATCAGCGAGGATACTACGGAGACGATCTCAAATTGGCAACAATATCAAGAACCGTTTGCGTGCTTTGAGTCCCGATTGGCTCGGACAACAGTATAACGTTGCACACAAAGTTCCTGATACAGAGTAGGCCTATGGTTGGCTGACTTTTAAAGTTGTGAGATGATGAAATCATTAACTTGTCATTAAACTGAACAGTTTGCGTGTTCGTTTGAGGTTGTATTTGATTACTAGTTCAGGTATACTAGTATACGGGGAAAATTTGTATTCATGATTTACTGTATTTTCATAACACTTTTTTTTTTTGGGGGGGGGAGGCAGTCTCGTGTTCTTCGAACAGTCATTGTCCTGTTTGTGTAGCTCGTGTTTTCATTTTTGATAAATTAATATGAGAATGCTTATCTCCAATCCTCGCGTGGGCAAAATTAATGTTCGAAGGTAGCGTTTTGCGATCTACAGCCACGATCCACGTGACCTCACGTAATCATCATCACCCGTACACGCACACGCACACTCACATACAAACACATACCACACAAGCACATACGCACACACGCACACATAATATATACGTATAGGCCTAATCCCTCAAATGCCATACAAGTTTTTGTTGTTTTTTTTTTATTTAAACACACAATCAAGTGCTCTTGATTTCTTAATGTGTATCTTAATGTGTATTGGCAATATTGAGAGAAGGCGGTATTAACCCTTTCCCACGTGTGTAATGGATTTTAATTGAACAGTGTGTACAAGGTCATGGGCCTACGACAAGGTATACAGTGACGTATAGGCCTATGGAGTTTTCTGCGTCAATCGACATTCAAAGCACTCAAAGGGTTAAATAATTGCTTAAAGTGGAGTTGGATTGGTGTTTGAGTCGACACTCTTATATGTTATGATTGGAAACACAACCAGATTCAGTCGGCGAAACAGGAAGAACGGACACCCATTACAAACTGCGAAGTATACATTGTATCATATTGTTGCGTAGTTCGACCAGGGATCGAGGTGGGAATAGACAAAGCCAGGAACCCCTGCCTGTGGTTACAACACTTACCAGTGTGATATAGGCTCAGTCGCAGCACGTAGCCTCCAATCAAGCCCCAACGGCAGTTTTCAAACTGCTTATCCAAACTATTTTGTTCAGATTATCTACCTATGTATGGTATTTTAGACAATAGTATACAATGCGTCTAGAAAAAAAAGGAATGTGTCTTACGTATAGTTCCCGTAACATATTGCGAAGTAAGTAGGCCTACAGATGAAGATGGTATTATAGTAAGATCGTTTTTAATCGCGAACTTCAATTGGGCGTTAATCGAACACTTTAAAGGAGACCTCCATATTGTTTTTAGACTTCTTCATTTGAACGTCTATGATAATATTGGTTACCGAGGTATACGAGGCACAGAGTTTCGAAGTTTATAGTGGTTAGGATGTGGGATAAGAATCTTTTCAAAATTTATAACAAATCGCACTGAAGGAAAATGGCGTGTTACAGCTTCACATGAGAATCCATGATTGGACGCTCAGCGCGAAGCAGAACAAAAGACAAAAGCACACATAAATTCTACACAGATGAACTTGTTTAGCAGGTGGTATCATTTCTATAATGGAATTATACTGCTACATTCAGGGAATGTATGAGCCTTTGTGTCATTATCCTTGCGCAGTGTGGTATGTTTTGGGTTTCAGAGTGAATAGGGCTACTGTACTGGTTTCTCTGCTCAAGGACCACAATGAATTCCACAAATCCATACATGGCGATATCGATTCATGCATAGGCCTACTATACGTGATATGAAATATGAATTGTCTGGAATGCCCCTTAGATATAAAAATATCAAGGAAAATATATGAGTTCCCTCTTTCAACTCATACGACTGGCCGCCATGTTGGTCTTAAGCGGTTTAACCTCCGGTTGAGGTCAGACGATAACCGCATCTTTCTTCTCGCTTTCGATCTGTTTACTCCAGACCAGGTGGGGTTTGAAAAAAGCGTTGGTGCAGTTCGGCGGGTCTCCAGGTATCGAGGACACGATCGGAAGGTTACCGGTATACACGTCTTTCAATAGAACCCAACCGTGCAATGGGGGTCTGTCGTCTGTCTGCCAGTCTGATTAAAACCCGTTAATTATTTCACTGTCTCTTTCTTTCCCTACCTTATTTGAGGGGATACATAATAAATGTGAGATTATAAAACTATTCAGCGGTCCCCAGGATGGTATTCATGAGTCCCACAAGGCTTCAGCAGCAAAGACAGAAATAATGTTTTGATGCACATTGCTGCCCCTCTTTGGAATAGGATAATATAATTATAGTGAATAAAGAAATTTTACCCTCCCTCGAGCGTCAATGACACGCTGTGTGACAGAAAAGAAAAACAAAAATGTTGCATAACTTTCTCTTTTATTTGCAAAATTTGACAAAAGTTACTCAAAATTATAGCCATCCCAAATATGTTTGTACATGCATGGGCTAGACTGAAACAAACATCAGAATGATGACACAAAGAAGGGATCTGTTTTTTTTTTTTTTTTAATAAGCAAATGACTCAACCCTAAATAGCGCTTCCCAAATACTTCCCGAAAACTAATCACAATAGATATGTGGCCATCAGCAAGAAAAATAACCACACCCGAAGCAACCCACATACGCTTGTCAATGTTTACGGCAAGCATTCCAAGTATAACAAATGTTCTATACGCCAAATTTGAAAATTGAATTTGTTTTACCTAGAGGTAGGCCTATATAATGTTGAATGATAATAATGAGGTAGACCAGATAAACACTCTATACATCTACCACATTACATTGAAATCATGACCACACCGATGATGCAATACCACGTGACCGGATGTTAGCCTTTTCCAATCATCTGTGTCACTCACCCATCCATCCCCCTTTTTAACTCATTATCTTTGAACGGTCTGTCACGAACTCGCATCGTCCTGTGTCTCCGAAATAATCAATGATTATTACTTTTGCGTCGGTTTCGATATTATGCACAAAATGAGTTGAAAACTCTTGTAACTATTCTCAGCTATATCCTGCTTCCAAGTTATTGTATAAGTACATAATAGTATATCAATATACTTCGAGAAAAAGAATGTTATTGTGGTCATCTATTCTGCAAAAGACGCAATAGTAGTATGGTAGTGGTAAACTGCGTCTTTCATTCATATATTGATGTGTTATATTACACGTCAGATAATCGTCGAAAGACTTCGCACAAGCAAGCTAGAAAAGTGGGGTAGAAATTGTCGTTTTACTAAATAACACAACTAGCATGAATATAAAATTCTCTTTGAAAATGACAGCGAGTAAAAGCAAAACTGTCTGAGGATACAATACCTTTGGTCAAAACACTTCCCTGATCACCAACGTGAATTTAGCTTTCGTTTTCCCAACGTACGTGTGTAACCTCTATAATGGGCCAGCGGAATAGCGTTGTTATCATTACGTGTTCTCATGTTTGCAAGGAATGTTTTCAAAGAGCACATTCCATGACACTGTTCTTTTCGAACTCTTCAGATTTAGGATTTTGATTTGGGATAGAACGTTCACAGTCTTCCGTGTACGCTCTCAGCCCTCGCCGGCCGCGCGCATATTGCCGCATGCATGATGATAACATAGTTGATACTGTGTTACATTACATTGATATACAAATACTTATATTATTGATACATGTATAGTACATAGTTGGTACATGTACTGTTATGATTTGCTGCAATTCATGAAAATTCAGTTTTCCAGTCGTCTGTCTTGAGAAGGGGGACCTATGTATACTGAATAGGTAATATTGTGGTGGTATATAGACGCTGCAGTGATAATCTTCCTTGTATGTATAGACCGAATCTTGTAAACTCTTTTCAAACGACGAATTATTATAGCAACAACCCTTGTCGACTGTTACAGTCTCCGGCAATATCCATAATTTCAAATCATTTACCCGTAAATACTGTTGATCTAAGATGGGTTAGTTATTATGTATACTGCGTAATTTTCCATGTTGGTTCGGAACGTGGATGAGTTTTCCTTATGGACTGTCTCTATCACCGTGTAGAATTAATGTTCTCCAAATAGGCTGCATGCCAGAAGCTCAATCAATACAAAGCAATATGCACCCTTCAGCTTTCAGAGGATGTATCCATCGTACTCGGCCAGCTGTCAGTTGTGTACAGATATAAGCAGATCATTAATGGTTTGGTTTTGTAGTGGTGGGAGGTCGAGTGTCTTTTTAACATGCCTGGCTGCCGTCTTTTCGCTTTCGTATGCAAACCATCAAAGACATTTTAATGATGAGACATAATTCATCATCCTCTTGTCGAAAGTGGAATACCCCTCGATGTTTAGGTTGACTGAGAAATAGACACCAGTAATTATTAAGCAAAACGAAACTGTCCAAAGTGTCTTATGACACGAACTTGAATTAAGATATAGTTCCTGATATTTCAGTAAGCTTCTTCGTGTTTACGGCATGGTGAATATTTGAAGAGTTTGTTCGCAAAAACCGATAAGTCCATATTTGCCAAATGGAGATATTCGCGATTAAAGGTCAAGAAAAATAAAGAGAATAATAAGAAAATTTTTGCTTCTTTTGACCATAACTTCAAAAATGTACCTTTATATGAAGTGACCAATATATCATTTAAAAGATATTATTTTGTTCTTTATAACAGGGACTGTACTTCAAATTTTTCAAAAATGGACTTATCGGTTTTTATGAACAAACTCTTATTGCAATCACGCTGTATGCAAATAAGATGTGAGGATAAAGTAACTGTCTTATACTATAGTTTGGATTCACGTTGATCTGACCAAGAATATTCGCTATTAATGTCATCTTTGGAATGAAATAAACGAAATGCGGTCATTGCCATTTATTTGTTGTTGTTGCAATAATAAGGCAATGATAATTATAGCTATAATATCTGAAGCTAAAATGCTATTCCTCCCTTTCATTGGAAATCAGAAGTTTGATTTGTGTCATGTATGATATCCCAACGGACTTTAAGTGTGTGTGTGTGTGTGTGTGTGTGTACATCATAACGTACACTGGTAGAGCACATAAATTATTGAAATATACGATCGAATAGTTTGTGTTTAGTGTGATATAGTTGTAGGACTGTTCGAGTCGGCAGCAATTTGTAGCGGTTTTTTTTTAACCCTCTGCTTGCCACATCATAGTAATTCTCCATAGGTTTATGTGTGAAATTAGTGCACATTTGAGTCATTGGGACAGAAAAGGGTGAATGACATCGTGATGGGTCAGAGACCGTACGGCAGTAAAATCACGTGGATTGTCAACAGTCAGTAGACTCCAATTCATTTGAAAGGGACAAGGGTAATTTGTCCCAGTGTGAACATTTCACACGTACTCGTCGAAAGGTCCAAGTCGCAAGTTAAAACTTCTGCTTGAGACTGCTTTTATTTCCTTGAGTCAATCAATGCCTTCTATACTGAGCTGTTTGAAGAACTATTCAATGAACAGCTATTCATGCGTTCTCTCTTCAACCAGGGATACGCTCCCCCCCCCCCCTTTTTCTACCATTCTTTACTTAATCTCCCCTTGAACTTCCATTTGTTAGTACGTGTGTGTGTGGGAAGGGCGGGGATGGTCCGTGAATGGAGACAATGCTGAAAGTTTATCGTGACCTTTTAATACGGCTTAACACCCCATGTTGCGTAATTTCTCAGCCGGTCCCCCATACAGAAAAAAAGTTGATTTTCCCCCTTTTGAGCGCGCCCGAATTCCGTTGCATGAATCATAACAGTTTGAAGGGGTAATACCACCACCCCCATACAAGCCCACAGACTTAGGAGGGGTACAACGCCAGTGGTATCTGTGTGTAACTATTGTGTAGAGATCAACGGGTAGTACGCCCATTACGACATCAAAGAAGAGGCGCCACGTTCCCTTCCCAATCACACTGACTCCCCTCTCCTCCCGTGCCCCTATCTTGTCAAACTGCTATACACACTTAATTTCGTTGGTTTTTTGGTTTTTTTTTTCATTTAAGAAATACCCGCATTTGTAAGTTTCTAAGTGTAGTCTTACATTTCTAGCTTACAATCGCCTTCTCAGGTGAAAGTGAAAAGTAATGTAATGGAATACAGCACGTTTTCTTTGTGAGATTATACAAATAAAATGACTACTCCAATGGCTTTGCCACATCATAATCTAAATGATATCCTCCATCTTAAATTTGTTTTCCCTCTGGAATGATTCATCATTGTTTTTGCAAGGAGGAATTTCGGTTGCTAAAATTTGGCATCAACAAGCTCTTTAAAGGTAGGGGATACCTTTTACAGACCTCCCAAAATGCAGCAAAACATCAAATATGAACCTCAGGGGACTTGCTTAGGCCAGTGCTTAGAAATTTGGAAGTCAACAGTTATCTAAAATTTGAATAATGCAGAAAACTCAACTACTCAGTAGTTCTGTGTGTCAGCCACACTTAAGCTTTTTTTGTTGCATTCTTCTGTATTTGTGATGTATAAACACAAATCTAAAAGTACAAGAGCTGATGTAATAACATATAGAGTGTGTGGCAAGAATGTATATAGAAATGT
This sequence comes from Diadema setosum, assembly GCA_033980235.1. Classification (NCBI taxonomy): domain Eukaryota; kingdom Metazoa; phylum Echinodermata; class Echinoidea; order Diadematoida; family Diadematidae; genus Diadema; species Diadema setosum. The sequence continues at coordinate 12,763,786 of CM067065.1, forward strand.
TTGTAAGTGTTGATGAACTTTCTTCACAAAATATACATGATGGACACACATGCAGTACATGGGTCTGCAAAGGTAGCCTAGTAATGTACTGGAATTTACGGTGATCCCCGAAAACAATTCAATTCAAAATCTAACGGTCAAAAAAATGTACTAAATGTTACCTTCCACTTTCAATACTTTATGGGAGTTTCTAAAATGATACTCTCTTCAACATACCACTGTATTTATACAACTCTTCATTTAAGGCGTGCAAATGGGATTCCCTACCTTTAAGAAAAATTAAGTGAACATATTGATTAGAGCGTTTTCATGTGAACTCTAGCCCGCATTGTTTTCGATTCTCTGAAGCGGTGAATGATTTAGGCCGTGATGTTTATGTTAGGATGTTAACCTTGGCAAATTTGGGCTATCAGTATTTAACCCTCCACCAATAACATTGATCTCGAGCAGAGCTATATATCTCTATAGAGCCCGCCTGTCCTCGCTGCGATGGCATAGGGAATTACCCTTCTAATGACGAACTTGTTATCATGAAGCCCAAAACCAATGTAACTTTACAATCAGATGCGTGTTCCGGAGCGATGGAGTTGGTGTTTCCGGCGGCTTAATCCACCAATATGCAATGTTTCGCGTTGTCGTTGTTGTCCATATTACGTGCGTGTGTAATAGACAAATTACTGTATCTCTTCTTTTTCTTCTTCTTCTTCTTCTTCTTCTTCTTCTTCTTTTTCTTTTTCTTCTTCTTCTTCTTTTTCTTCTTCTTCTTCCTCTTCTTCTTCTTTTCCTTTTTCTTCTTCTTCTTCTTCTTCTTTTTCTTTTTCTTCTTCTTCTTCTTCTTCTTCCTCTTCTTCTTCTTTTTCTTTTTCTTCTTCTTCTTCTTTTTCTTCTTCTTCTTCTTCTTCTTCTTCTTCTTCTTCTTCTTCTTCTTTCTTCTTTTCTACTTACATGCCTAGGTACCTACGTGTCACTGTCGTTTCAAAGCACACGAGCATTTTGTACTACGGAGGAAAATCGGCATGAAGAGATCTTTACGTGATACAGAAATGTTATTCTTCTAATCAGGGAATTTGTTAAATCACAGGTACATGAATGAATGATCAATAAAATAGAAATAAAAAGATTCAGGTAGGATTGTATACCGATTATAGTAAGACATGAATAAATAACAACGGCTAGTGAGAAGTAAACATGAAAGACATCTTGAAATGAATTATTTCCGCTGGTGACCGAACAGAGTAATGTCGTTATATCGAATCTCGTCATTCCGAGATTTCATTCAGAACTTGTTTGTTGACAAAAGTAACTTAATGACAAATCCTTTTTTTCCTTTCCTTTATTTCCCTTCCTTTCCTTTCCTTAATCCTTATTCCTTAAGAATGATAGTGCAATCTGTGTGTCAATGGGGATGTCTGTCCGTGCCAGTGTAGAGACATCAGCGAATTGATCGTTGTACATAAGATTATTGTGATTCCGTCACAGAGGGGTAGCCGCGGTTCCACTGAATTTCCTCGTGATTCTATATAATCGTCGTGTATAGAGGGATAACATTACTTAAAACGGTGGAATAATACTTTTGTTGAAATCCTCACTTGTTAGTAATCCCAGCTCATTCATGACAAAGTGATGTAACTTTGTACTGATGTGAGTGGCTTTAAGTAGTAGCTGGTCGAGTGAACTTGTTTTAACCCTCCGCGTACCAGGCCGACTTCCTGCCCACATGCATGTATATGTGTGTCAACTTTGTGCACGTCTTACTCAATGGGACAGCAATTAGGGGTAACACGTCTATCCCGTAAATCGTCCAATATGTTGATGTGTTTCTACTTCTTTGTTATGTTGTTTTCTTCGTACTCGAGCAGGGGCGGATCCAGGAATTCTGTAAAGAGGGAGCGCGTTTACAAAATTAAAGTGGGGCGCATGCACCCTTCCCAATTTTTTTCCCTTTTTTCTTTTGTTTCAACGACAACAAAAAATAAAGTAAAGGGGGGGCGTGCGCCGGTCCTCCCTGGATCCGCCACTCTTCGAGTACCGATGGTACATTGAACTCTACGGTGTTCACATCAGCGAGAGATAAATGATCCGACATATTATATTGTACCGACTCACTGTGATATAAGTGTTATGTTTCCGTAAGAGTTCACACATGCACGCTCTTATAATAACTTGGTGTAGAGCTGCTGAAAGCTCCTGCTGTGACGGAAAAAAAAAAAGTTTTTCTTCCTAGTTATTTTCTCTCTTATCTCACCTGCTATCTTTCTTTCTTTCTATTTCTCTCTCTCCCTCTATTTGTGTATGATCATTGAGTTATGACACCATCCGTGAGCAGTTCTCTAAACTCTGATCCAACATCAAGTCACATGTTAATAACTTGCTTGAATAGGATTGAAGGTTATTCGAGCGAGAACGGCAAGATTCAGATTTTATTCATTTATATATTCTGCATTGAGCATATTGCAAATGAAATTCAATCGTGTTTTTCCCCCGTTGTTACAAAAACTTCCAGGTGTACCACCGGTACATTCAAACATATTAAAACTAGAATTACACACACTAAACTGTCTGATGACAGAATGGTGAAGATCCATCGATTTGAGTAATTCAAAATGGAGGTGTTGTTCATAAGCCAATGGCTGGATGAAACGACAGCCTGAAGAAAATATGAAACATATATATATATATATATATATATATATATATATATATATATATATATATATGTATATAATATATATATTTATAAGCATATTACATTGCATTCACATAATTAGGTGTTGCATAGAAGTTGATCAAATGAAAAGATTATTCATTTATACATTATAGTAGCGATAGTATCACATATCAGTCCGCCAGTCTCCCTGACGTACTATACATGTTCAGAGTCCCTTCAGTGTGACTTGGGAAATTTGTGCTGTCTTATTATTTTTTCCCACCAAACGAAAAGGCCAAAGTATGCCTCTACAAAGAACAATAATATCTGGTTCCACACTGAGTTAGACAAAAGGTTTGGATCCGCACAGTATACTTTATCGGATTATCCCGACGTAGTTGAGTTGGTATTTTGAAGGCTGTCTATAATAAAATCAAGGTAGCCATGGGGTAGAAAAACTAATACTTTTATTCGAGGTAAGTCGATGTACCGGTTCTGTTCAGAGGTCAAATATTTTTTTTTTCCATTATCATATTTACACGGGTTTGATGAGGTTAGGTAATGGGTGCTATTCCGCACCCCATCCCCAAGTGTCTGCGCTATACCTATTGAATAAGTGCGTTGACTTATAAGTCCCTAGGTGGCCATCCCACCCACCACTAACAGATATATTATAGGCATATACATCGCATACATAAGTGTTGCAGATTGGAACACCAACATGACACCTCCTTTTGCTGTTGAGGGTGAGTTCGAATACCCCCGCCGGATTAAAGGGATAGTACAGTATTGGTGGAGATGAGAATTTGGCTTTTAACTTTTTGCGAGATATTAAGAAAACACTTAGGAAATAGTACAGAGCATACCACTTTAAGAGATGGTCTCGACCAAAACTATACAATCCCTTTAAGAACGCAGTGTCCTGTATAGTGTGTCCACGATGTGCTCACATTGCTAAATGAAAACTCTCGAATTTCAATGTGTGAAGATGATTTCACACTGTGGTGTGGATTTTCACTGAGTGTTCACATAGCAATGTTCTGTTTCACACTTTGAATGGATGATTCACACTGTGTTCACAATGTGAAAATGCTCGAATTTAAGAATGTGAAGAGATTTCACAATGTTCACAATGTGCTAACACTGTATTTCACATTGTTTCACACTGTGGGACACTGTGTTCTTTTCCAACAGTTTAATGTCACATACAATGACATGATACCAGTAGAAAACAAATCAAATAGGAAAAGTGTCTCATTCGCAGGACTGGCAGCCTTTTTCGGCATTTACACTCGAGTGGCCAGACAAAGATTTATTGCCCTGCCTTGGGACAACCATGGCTTTTCCCAGTGGTCTCGAACCTGAATACTAGAGACGTTAAGAGTCCGAAGTTTTAACCACTGAGCCTCAGTGTACCACTGTATTAAATTCAAATACACTTGTACCTATAGTGTACCAAACTCTGCTTAACTTCGGTGTTACGAATGCAATCATATGGCGACTGACAAAGATGGGTGGTACATCTCTGTCTAGTTCAGCGGATGTGTTTTGACGTGTAGCATTTATGGGCGAAGTTCAGGGTTCATTTCCTGCAATGAAGGCCTGTTATAGGCCTATAGTACTTCGGGCGTTTCTTTATAGTGCATTAATTGTTTTGACATGAATGAGATAAAAGCTTCTAACTCATGAAGATGCCTTGCCATCGAACGAAGAGCAAGATCGTGTTACGAACATGTTCAAACTTTCTGCGTGTTTACAACAAAACTTGAATCTTAAACAATCAACACACACACACACACACACAATTTTCGCCGAAGTCTTGCACGACATAGCAGTGACTGAGAACTGGTATCCGTAGGACTCCCAAATCGATTAATTTGAATACACTAATAGGGAGGTCCTGCAACTGGTCTAGCTACTAACCCCTCCATTGATCATGGTCTGAAGATGCCATTGAGATGCTGTTCACAAGTTGATGATAGCACTTAACCGACATACAAATGACATAACAAAAATCTACTGATGCACATTGGTGCGCAATGCCCGTGGAGTTACAACATCAATATGTAGCTCCATATTCCGCGTTAACTTTAGCCAAATATTATGTGTGTGTGTGTGTGTGTACCCTGTCTATCACTTTACTTGAAGTCGAAAGGTTAGCGCCTGGAAATAAAAACAACCAGTTAACAGTTGGTCTATTCCTGGTGCCATTCACGGGCTTCGGGCTTCCTCTAAGGACTGAACGCCGCAACCCTGGTGAACCCGTCGCTAGCTCAGAGCTTCAGCGAGGGTCCAACACAATAACCTCCGCTCGCACTCATATACATGATTCTCTTTCCTTTGCTTGCAGACAAAATATAAATGTCGGTTACCCTGCAGTACATCCAGTCCCATGCTATTGACTACTGCTGTCGAGTTTCACACATGTTGGGCGAGATCTTATAGGCACTGTGAACGCTTGGGGAAAGAACAAAAAGTTCATCAAACTTTCGGAATAGCTCTCGTTCCAGATCAAGTTCATTAACATTTTGTTCAGGAAAGCAGATGCTGTTTCAGTATTAGGAGAATTTGAGAAAGAGAGGAGGAGGGGGAGAGAGAGAGAGAGAGAGAGATGTGGGGTTGTGAGACGGATGGAAATGGAGAAGGCAGAAAATATGACAATATCAGGCGCGTAGACTCCGTCATATCTCACAGTTTACCCGCTTTATCATTCTCAACACTATTACGAGCCCAGCCCAGAAACGTGCGATGGCCATTACACGCCTCATCAGAACAGCCAATAACAAGACACGCCACAAAGCGATTTGATTTGACACTCAACCGCCTACAAGTGGTCTTTGGGGCTTATCTGTTATAATCTACGATGAAAAACGTCAAAGCAAGGAGGTCTATAAGACAGACAGACAGACAGAAAGAAAGAAAGAAAGAAAGAAAGAAAGAGAGAGCAGTGAGAGAAAGAAATTTGCTGACAACCTGTTGCTTGCTACGATCATAACCTCTGTATGAATAGGAAAATCTGATCGCCTTTCATCCCGTTCGTTTTGTAGATCTTTTTCACAAACTGCCACGATGCGATGGGTTTAGAGCAACGCCGGTGCATCAGAAATATGCTTTTAGCAACACATACACACGAACTTTCTACACGATTAGTGATGAATTGTGCATGAAAAGTGAGTACATTGCCTTAATGTGGGCACGATGTAGTGAAGTGTACCTAAAGTATACGCGATCATACGCGATCATCTGAACGCAAAATGACTTCATTGCGTATCTTTGATGGTGAAAAGTCAGCAAAATTTGCTGAAATGATTATGAAAGGTTTGCCAAAAAGGAAAATACCTATTGAGTTGTTGCTTTGAAAGGTACAAGTATAATTCTCCTGTTTTCATTTGTCACGGCAATCAACGAAGGATGAACCGAGAGACATGAATAGTTATGTCCCGAATTCCCATCTTACTTGGGGTTTAATGGATAGCTCCTGGACAAAACGAACGTATGTGTGTGTGTGTGTGTGTGTTACACAATACACCCACTTACGCCTCGTTAGTGCGTTTTTTTTTTTATTATGAAATATCAAACAACCCGTTGTAAAGATTTTTTTTATCGTTCGTTTCTTAGATGAATACAGTTTGAAATCTGCCCTGATTATCAACCAGAATGGAATGCGAGGTATCAAATAGAAAAGATGATCAAATAAAAAGACGAGCAAGATTATGATAATACGAAGAAAAAAAAATCGCCACAACCTTGAACGCTTAGGTAGTACGTAGGCATAACAAGCTACAGGAATTGTAAAGTTTCAGCCACCTGTAACGAAAAACCGCATTGTGCGCGGCAAATTATTCAATGTATACAGAGCGTTTCACACGGCTTCTTGAAAAGAGCAAGCTTGTCCGCAAGCTTGTTCGCGTGACAAAAAAAAATAATCATATTCTGTGGTGCGTGTGTATAATAATACTATGTATGTATGTATGTATATATATATATATATATATATATATATATATAGGAAGTGCCTGTTGAATGCGTGTTTGTAATGACATTCCGGTGGTGAATAAACCTATTCATCGGCTGTACCAACGTTGAATTTGGGTGACGCATTCACACACAATAATTATCATGAATACTTCCATCAATGACCGATTGATTTCTTGGGCTACGATATGACAGATTCATCGCCTGAGGGACTCAATTTCGCTATTCACTCGGATTTCACGCATTGAAATGAAATATCGGTCATGCCTTGTGGTAATTTGAAGAGGATCTGTTTGACATACAGGTACAAGTACCATGATTGACTTCCTTTAAACCTAATTCTCCACATTATTACTACCACACTCTCGCGCGCACTGGCACACACACACACACACACACACACACAAACAAACACAAACAAACAAAGAGAAATGGAGGGAGCGCGAGAGAGTGGGGCGCAAGGAAAGGCGATAAAGAGGAAAAATCCACAATCTTATTCAAATATTGTGCCAGCGTGTGTGTGATGTGTGTGTGTGTGTGTGTTCATTTGTTTGTCTGTTGATCTGTTTGTCTGTTGTTTCCCTCTCTTTCTCGTCTCTATAATATTGTACCAAGGGATACCTGTCAACTGTTTAAATACTTTATACAAAATATTGACAGCCGATATGTATGATTCCATTTCCGGACAGATCAACATTCTGTTCTCATCCGACGGGGTTGTGGAGAGAGTCTGGACGTTACAGACTAGTCGACATCTTTACTGTTGTATAATGAGTTTATAACTGTGCATGAACCATAAGGGTAAACCACTCCACTCCCTCTAAGAAAAAAAGAAAAGAAAAAATATATATCCATCTATAACAACAGAAATATACGCAGGATATGATTTAGTCTTCCCGCCCATATCCTTTGTGCCAAATCCAAGAACCATAGAAAACCGTGAAAATGATTAATTGACAAAAAAGTGATATGCTAAGAATTTGAACTGCCCCCGTTTCCCACCCTCTGACATTCCATTGCTATTGACAGTGGAGGGTTGTATTTGAAAAGAATAAAATCAGTAAACTGTTCCAAAAATTGTGAGGCAAAGCAATCGTCTCTTTAACCCAAATAGACAAACAGACCCTTTCTCTGCCAATGAGTCAAACATGCGCAAATGGAACATACATACTTACAGATAAGACACACAAAGGCTAAATGAACCAATCCTCGTCCTGTTTGCTTTATGATAAATTCATGTTTGTTGTTATTCATTTTTTTTTTCATTTCAAAATTTTGTTCAATCATTCGGCAATTTATCATAGTCTGGAATAATTAATGGCCGGAAATTACAAAGTTAGCGTTAATCAATATTGGTCTACATTTAGTCCTTTGACCTTAGCAAGAATTACCTTGAATTTGAACGAATTCGAACAAATTTGAATAGGCGTTTACATCTTTTCACATGCTCGCATCATCTGGCATTCATTACTGGATATTCTGTCGGCGTAATATGCAGTCTCACACGCATTTTGGCATTATACGACATTTGCATATTAATCCCTTGAAAGATCAGACTACTTATGCGAAATCTGGCCTGCTACCCATATAGGGGGTATATGTTAAGTGATGTACAATGAATTACCAATAGCTAAGATTTTATCAGTAATCTGTACAATCATTACTAGATCGAGATAGGTTTGACATAGTAAGTATGATTAGCAATGAAATATTCCATGGACATCTTTAAGATTCTGGTGTTGACTAAAAATCATTTTGGTGCGTAACTGGTATACGACTATAGTAATGGGAACACGTTTCTTTCACAGCCGTAACTATAATGGTAAAAGTACTAAGTATTATATAAGCCGTGCGTTACAACCACATACCTTGCCGGACTGCCGACGACATGCCGTACCTACAGATAGCAACAACCAAGGATGTTTAAAGAGTTGGAGTTCCCACTGGCTGTAATTATTCAAACAGTTGCCACTTTTCTCTTAATGTACAAAGGAATTTCGCATGCGCAGTTGTGTCTTGCCTTTGATGGTCGGGGTTCGATGCCGCCGTCTTGCTGAGCAATCTGAAGATTCATTTCGAACGTTTACATAATATTGGTTATATTTTGGGGGGTTTTTTTATCATTCAATAAAATGAAATCTCACTTAAAGACAAAGCATATAAAACAGGGTCAAGCCCGTCCAAAAATATATTCAAAAGTGTGAGTCACAGCTGTATCATGTGAAAGTGTTTAAAACTAACCTCTCGAGCAGTGTCGAGGAAAGTCAGTTTTATCATTTTCCACATAATTCCGACAAATAAAACTAATACAACTAATAAAACTAATAGATATAATCAGATTAGTGCCCGGGCATGCCCAGCCGAGTAAATTATTTTTCTTTATTTTTTTTGTTATATTTTGCGCAATATCCCCGTGTCTTTACCATTATTATATTACAACTCTTTTATAAATAGGGATCGCGAAAAGTTTAATTACTATCACAAAGACGTATCTTTCTTAGAAAGTGGCTGGTAATTATGCAATGAGACACGAGTCATTTCGTCTTCCTTTCTGCACGGCAGATCCAGTTTGGTACATGCTTCAGATATTTTCGAATGGCGACATCGAACGTTATGGGTTTAAAGGAAATAAGACAGTTGTGACTCCATTCTCTTGAACCTTCTTGCAACAACTAGGCCTAAGTGGACTTCTTGCCTTGGGAAGTTAATCTAGGGGCGGATCCAGGAATTCCGTAAAGGGGAGGGGGCGCCTTTAAGAAATTAATAGAGGCGCAGCCCCCCCCCCCTTTCCCTCTTTATTTCTTTTGTTTTAACAAACAAAAGAATAATAAAGAAGGGGGCGCGCCCGGTGTGCTCCCCTGGATCCGCAGATGAGGGTAAAGAAGCACTTTAATGCTTCACTGGCGTTGGCAGTTTGTATGAAAACAAATATCCACGACTCTGTAAATATTATTGTACAGAAACGGTCTGTTGCCAATAAATATTGTCAAATTTCATGATGAAGCCTCATTTGCTGCAGGCAAAATCCCACAAAATAGAGCTCCAGATATACAATACGTGAAGAATGGTGATCTAATTAAAACGAAGAAAATCACCTACCTCGCATACTTATGACATTAACACGATCAATTCATTATTTAAACAAACATGCATGTTCCACGCATGTGTGCACACACAAACGCACACATGCACACTCAAACGCGCACAATCATATCTTGTATGCACCCAATAATGAACAAAACCAGAAGAGAGACACGGGTATTAATAACTCATTTTTCAAAGCATGAAGATCACAACTCTACAGAGCGAATGCAATAATAGACATTTTTGTAGTATGTTATCTCCAAGGATATCTGCAAATGGCATATCTTCAAAGATCAGTTGTTTTTGCCGACAATTAAATCTTCATAGTGTCTGTGTCGATCGTTCATTAATTTGTATTTGATCTTAACAAGTAGATTCAGATTCAGATTCAGATCGTTTATTGTCATGCACTACGGCACAAAAATCTTTACAACAGTCTCCATTAAAAATTTCACATGTAAAGGAAAATAAATGAAGGGTTTGTTTGCAAAAACCGATAAGTCCATTTTTGAAGATTTTGAAGTACGATCTCTGTCATAAAGAACAAAATAATACCTTTTAAATGATATATTGGTCACTACATAATTTTATAAAGGTATATTTTTGAAGTTATGGTCAAAAGAAGCGAAAATTTTCTTATTATTCTCTTTATTTTTCTTAACCTTTAATCGCAAATATCTCCATTGGCAAATATGGACTTATCGGTTTTTGCAAACAAACTCTTCAAATATATATGTGTACATAACTGAAAGACAAGTAACATAATATGTGACCGTGCACCTCAAAACGAACATAAAGTCGCACACACTGATTTTGCGCGAGGACTGAAAATAAGTGAAATGGGTCAACCTAGCCGAACTTGACTTTTTCATATTTTCTGACAGAGCGGGTCTTCTTTTACATTATGCTAAAATTTGGTATCACAAAACGGGCAGGAAAGTGTGTTTTTTTAGCAGTTTATCTCGAACATTTTTGGTAGAATAGTGTGATTAGGTGTGTCTTTAGAATCCCTTTTTCATTTCTGAAAAACCTTGTCCACACTCTTCACTTTCAACTCTAATAACTTTCGAAAGGATAGTGCTACTGCTTTGAAAGTTGGCATTAATCATGGACAGAATGTGTTAATGAGGCATGCTTAATTTCAGTTTAATCTGATAATCCTTTTATTGTTGTTACTCTGGTGGTTTACTTCCTGTTTTTTGTCCCATTCATCGCACAGCCAGCACGGTTTGGTAAAGATTAAGCGCTTAAATAGACACTGTACTTCAGAGCCTCTTTTCTCAGTTCACACTTTTCCTGAGTTTGTGTTTTTTTTTATGCCTCCACCAACGAAGTGGCCGGAGGCATTATGTTTTCGGGTCGTCCGTCCGTCCGTACGTCCGTCCCGTTTTGTTTTTGTCGATATCTCAAGAACCGTGTGGTGGTTTTGCATCAAACTTGGCATGAGGGTATATCCTGGGGGGATGATACTTTGTTTGGATTTTAGGGTCACGGGGTCAAAGGTCAAAGGTCACAGGTTATTTTGTGAAAAAAAGGTTGAAATTTCATGTTTTTCTCCATATCTCGCAAATGGTTCAAGGTATCTTCATGGAACTTAGTATATATGCATGTACCGATTGGCAGTGATTATCTAGGGAAGTTGGGGGTCATGGGTCAAAGGTCAGGGGGGTCAAAGGTCAAGGTCAAATCCTCAAAATATCACTACTTTCCTTATATTTATGCAATGCCTGAAGGATTTTTTTAACTTGATGTATGCATGTGTAACCCAATATATATTCTGTGGGAAGTTTCTTGCCAAAAGGTCAAAGGTCAAGTGAAAGTGCTAAATTGCACTTCTTCCTCCATATCTCAAAAGTAACTCAAGATATTATCATGAAATTTACATATCTGTGCATGTTCTACCTAACAGTGATTCTCTTTGGAACTGTGAGGTCAAAGGTCAAAGGCCAGGTTTAGATAATACTATTTTACCATTTGATACTGAAATTATACTTTTTCTCAATACTTTGAAAATTACCCAATGCATAAACTTATACAAGGGTCAAAAGTCAAGTAAAAATCATCAGTTCCCCCAAATACCTGCACTCTGACGTTTTAATCATTCATCGAATTGAACCTAGTTCTAGGAAAGTGAACATTCAGCACATTTGTGGCAAACCTGTCATTTTAATAATTTTGCCAATTGTGTGAAACTGTCATCACACATTATCAAGACATTGTACTATAGACCTTTATTAGGAGAACATGCATTATGGCGGAGGCATACACCAGTCGCCGTAGCGACATTTCTAGTTTCCAATATTTAGATAGGTTAGGAGAGTCCATTTGATTTGAGTTATACATCACTTTAAAGCTTAAAGTCTGCTCTTTCAGAATATGGTCTTAACTAAAAATTCATGTCTGGCGACTTTTTGTTTGTTTTGAGGTGCAGGGTCACATATAACACTAAACAAAGTACAGCAAGTACACGTATTGTAATAATCAAAATATTGCACTTGGTCCCTGCACATGTACATGACTTGTCTTATTACACGCAAAAAGCATGCATGGCTCGTGACCCCACCCACCCACACACACACACACACACACAAACGCACACACACACAGACACACCCGCACCTACCCACGCCTCATACACGCCCACATCACTTTAGTGTACAGCTGAACCAAAGGGCTACTATAGTAGCTCCGCGGCTGTACATACCCCTACACATATCCACACCCACAGTGGCGTCAGTGTGCGGCTGCGCACCCAAAACACTGACACATATCCACCCGCTGCAAAAGCATACCACATACACATACCCAAACAGACGACATAGACACACACTTACACACCCTATCAAGTTCCTGTTTCCATGTCCCGAAACATGTGCGCACATGTCTGCATCAATTGAAAGAAAATGCACAGTACACGTACATGTGCAGGGATGTTATTCAAACAATACATGTCTATACATTGATAAATTAAATAAAGGAAATACACGTACAGTTTACATAACATGTACAGCATGTTAAAATCCTTAACTATTGCCAAAATTGGGATATAAAGTACATTATAAACATACAAACCAGTACTTTTATACATCACCAAAAAATTGACAGATTATTATACCCCTATATTCCAATATGTAAATATCATCCACTAAAAAACTGAATACATGTATGTGTGTGTTTTTGTTTTGTGCCCGTGTGTGTGTGTGCATGTGTGTACGTGTGTGTGTGTATGTGAGTGTGTGTATAAAACATGCACGGGGTAGAAATACATATAACACATATACTTTCCTATATATATACTGATATAAAATCAAATTTCCTGAGAAATCCAATCCTGTCATGTTACAACACACAAACCAAACTTATACATCACCAGAAAATGCCAAATTATTACACCCCTGTAATATCCAGAATACAAAAATTGTCCACTTAGGAAACTACATAGTGTACATTGTACAGCGTTGTATTGTCAGGCATTTCAATAAAAACAGGGTATCTATGTATATTACATGTATATATCCTATATCCTCAAAAAAAGATAATGGTACAAAACTTGGGATACATGGATAAATAGCGATATTTACATGTATGTATATATTGATGTTCATGTGTCCACAGTGGTACAGTAGAGTTCAGCACACTCATCTAAACACAGCTCCTCTACCATCAATACATAATATACGGTATGCAATACATACAAGTAGCCTAGGCCCACAGCTGTATGAAAAACGTTAAAAATACAAACGAAAACAAAAACGCAGGATTTATGAAAATTGAAGGGATGTCGTGTGGGTGTTATCAGTGTAGTATTGTTTGGGAGCAATGTATTTCAAGACCATAACTGTTCACTTTGAGTAGATATACATTCCTGTACATGTCTTCAAAAAAAGCAAGAAAGCAGTGTACTCGGTGGGTTGACAAGGCAACCGTACGTGTACCTCGGATGTAACTTCTGAAAGATATAATATTATACTGATATAGGCGGATGGTTTCTAAGTAATTTGGTTATTTGTAAGTCAGGTGGCCAGGTAACAAGGAAACCACGAATATACGATTGGTTTCTCAAAGCTTTTGTCTGAGAAAAGGTGATACTACAGCAATTTTGTGTCATAACTATACCACACTGTTTTCATTTAATAGTGAGAACGAATTTTGAACTCGCCTTGTTCACTTCCGGGGCACTTCTTGTCAACTTCCGGTTAGACATGTTTTGCTTGCTCCCGTTCTGCTGCGCAAGGTGCACACTTTATTTGTTGTCGTGAACACCGGTCAGTTCCATGTCTTCTTTCGTGTCACGTTGAAATGTTACCCGACATGATTGGAGTGAACACGGGCACACACGCCGAACCCTATTCTTGTCCACAGATTAAAAAAACAAAATGTATAAGCACGTCACATACTTTTCCGTCATGGTCATGGACGGCATAAGTACAAATCGTCACACTATATTGCATAACCAGACAACATTGCAGTCGAACTTACACTTCAAACAACTTCGTGACTTCGTTTTACTTAATTCCATGCAAGGACGAGTTGTATGCATGTAATATGATTCTGCTGATGTGTTCTTGATTCCTATAAAGGCGGTGAGAGGCATAACAAACTATGGAATAAACGCACATCATAATTTCTTTCTCTTCTTTTTTTTTCTTTTTTTCTTTTTGCAATAGGGCCTACCCCCAGCCCCACCCCAAACCTTTTTGAATAGTCGTAGGAAAAGATGCTATCTGAAATCTTTCCATTGCACAAACGGTGACTTCAGTTACCTACAAACTATACACTACACTCCTTGGTGAGATATACAGATGAATTTAATATCAACTCTCTCGAGTGTTTTAAATAGAACTATTTCAGTATAATAGGAAATGTGCGAAGCTGGCTTTTAAAGGGGATGGCTAGTAACTGATCTATTGATTTGTGGAATCAGTGGGAATGCTGGGGGATGATTGTTCCAATCCTTGTGGGATTCATTTAAGAGTACATTATATATCTATTGTTGTGTGAAAATTATTTGCTTCAGAATGGTCTCCTATTCAAGTAATGTGCAGTTTATCGTTAACGATCGCCCCGTCACTGTAAAGGCATGCTAACCTAGAAATATTAAACTGCACATTACTTGAATATGAGACCATTCTGAAGCAAACAATTTTCACACAACAATATATATATATAGATATATATATATATATATATGAAGAGTTTGTTTGCAAAAACCGATAAGTTCATATTTGCCAAATGGAGATATTTGCAATGAAAGGTCAAGAAAAATAAAGAGAATAATTAGAAAATTTTTGCTCCTTTTAACCATAACTTCAAAAATATACTTTTATATGTAGTGAACAATATGACATTTAAAAGGTATTATTTTGTACTTTATGACAGAGATCGTACTTCAAAATCTTCAAAAATGGACTTATCGGTTTTTGCAAACGAACCCTTCATACATATATATATATATATACTCTTAAATGAATTCCACAAGGACTGGAACAATAATCCCCCAGCATATTCCCATTGATTCCATCTGATCAGTTACTAGCCACCCCCTTTAAGGAGAAAATGCGTTAATGTTATGTACCCGTTCTCTTCGCGCTGTTTTTGCACGTCACAATGATGTGACCCCGTGAAACGTGCATATGAAAATCGTGATCTCACTAGTCCTGTAAAGAGGTATTTTGATTTCCATATATACGACGTGGTGTCCAACGGGACACATTATTCTGGCAAAGACTATCAATGAGGTCAACGAACAAAGGCTGCACCAGCCACATGTCGGAAACGGTGAGCGTTCTGTTTCCGGTTCACTGTCAAACCGAGACAAACCTCGCCGAGTTTGGTTTGTGTGGTTATTTACTGGCTGCTGGAAAATATGGTACAGTATCCACAGACTGTCCCCATCAAGTTCTACACTTTAATGTGGAGAAACAACAACTGTGTGTTTACGTTTGTGTGTTATCGTGTTTTCATTGGAAATTGGTCGATGGATAACTTACAGGACGTGGATTAGATTGATTCATCATGAAAAAATAATAACAGTGACGTACTTTCAAGTGAAAGAAGCTACGCAAAACGTCTATGTTTGATACAGAGTACTCCCGCTATAACGAACATTGTTATGACTAAATTCCGTTACAACGAAGTAAGAATTCATGCCGCTTATCCTTTCTATGTATTTCTGTTGTTTATTTGGTCTGGTATAACGAAATTTCGACTCTGATATAACGAAGGAAAACTGCCGGTCCAGGAAGGACTTCGTTACAACGGGAGACCACTGTATTGCGAAATAGCATGTCAAAAAGCTGACCTTAAGTAACGAGTGCGCCCCCAATCACTCGTTCAACTTCAACTCGTCATTCCTGGCGCTGCCCTGAACGTCGCGTGGCGACCATTGAACCGTGTTAGTGAGTTCAATGGTCGCGACGCTTTGTAAAATTGCATAGCGAGCATTAGATCTGCGACGCCAACGCTCAGACGACGCACACGCCTCCTCCCGGGTTGGACAATGGAAACAGTAAATTGTTTTGCGTATGTGCAGAACACAGAACACTATATTTTGCCTATTACGTTTTTAAAAATGGTACCCTAGCGTCGTCTAGCATTCGCGTTGCTGATCTCAAGTTCACTAACTTTATGAACACAGAGCCTGCCCCTTGCAAGAAACGCGCACGACGCGGGGTAAACGGGCTGTCACCCAAGTTCACCTCTAATGACTCCGTGCTGAACCCCTCACTTTACTAGACCTGGCAGATCTTTGTAGGTCCTACTTAGTTTATGCTAAATAAGACGATCTGGCGTCGTCGTAACTTTGCACATAATAGGGTAACGGAATAGAAGCTAGTCAAGCAGGAGGTAGCTTTTTACTGCCTTTTTTTTACTGCCAACTGATACATACATACACGGTAATGATCAAAAGACCAATTTGTATAAGTGATTGTGTTCGTGGTTTTCACATTGCGTATTTCCTGTCGCTGAAAAAACTTTGTGCAAATTCAATTATTGTCTTTTCGTGGAGGCACTCAACTGATAACCTTGAACATTTTGTTTTGTTTCCCCTATCACCTGCAGATAATAACCACTAACCAGCCACCATGTACGCACAGACGAAACAGAGGACGTACTTTCAGATGGGCATGTTCCTGGGCACCATGGGATTGATTCTCGCCCTCATCGGTCTGTACTACGTCAATGGGAGCGACGAGACGCGAGGACTCGCGACGCAAAGGGCTGTAACACTCTGGGGCGGGATCCTGGTGAGAATATTTCTCTCCTTTCAAGCCACACAATACTGTCTTTTAAGGAAACCCAAGACCCAAACATTGTGGATTGCCAGAGCGTAAAACAACAATACCAATACAACACAGCATTGAAAGCTTTGGGAACGTCGGACAATAGATTCAAAATTTATGTTTCCGTGGCGTTATCGATATACACTACTACAGTTCATGTACATAGAAAATAAAAAGAATATTCTACACAGATTTTCAGCTATTCATCTACTATGATAATGAAAAGCACTTGATATACCTCTTTCAGAAAGTAGGGGAGATTATATTACCCTTCACATAGAGGTATGTCAGAAACATGTCGATGGAATGACGAAAAATAAATTTTGTGGAATTCTCTAGATATTTTTGTTAACTATTGACGATAATGACGCAGTGAAACGTAGTAGGGCCTACTGGTCGTCTTATTTTCCAGCGTTGACGGCCCCGAAACTTTGAAAATGCACAACTTTCACGGATATTGCTGCTTTTGCTGCTTTCACTCGATCCATATTCATGTATGGGTTTTGGCTTCCTTTAATGGGGAATTCCGGAACACTTGAAAATACCTGACATTCATAAGAGCAATTAAGTGAAAATTTGAATAAAAAAGGATAAACTTAGGGAAGTTATATGAAATTGTGTAGTTTCTCGTATTTTCGCCAAGCAGTTGTTTATAGGAAAAGAATGATGACGAGTGTGCAAATAATGATTAAGCTGACGATGTCATCACCTCACAATTTTGCTTCTATTGATAGCAAAGCAAAGCAAAACATAACAAAATGACGAAAATGTAATCTCTTTTGTCTTATTCTGAAATGGAACAGCATGCATTCTTGCCTTGCTGAAACGAAAATATCCAAAACTTCCGATTAGCACCCGAGTCTAGCCATGAGATGTTTCGCGAACAAGTAGATTTCTTACTAAATTGAGGTCAACTATGAACAAAGGATTAAAATGGTATTAAACCCGATCTTTATTTTTCTCCTTCAGCAAATCGGGCAATTAAACCCCAACTCATTCATTTGTTTGAGTTTTCGCGACAGATCTACGTTTCAGGACATCACTTACAAGCGCACATGTTGTGTAACTTAAACGGGATATTCGCATCATTGTATCAAACAGGTCTCTGTGAGATAATAAGATAATAACTCAAACAAAAACCTCATCCCGTTAAAGGAACCAAAAACCTCATCCCATTAAAGGAGTATATCATTACACACCGTGTCTTCCACTGCTATACGCATCTCTGTTTTGGACTTCAAGTTCTCACAACCATTAATCTATTTCTCTCTCCTTTCCCTTCGTCTTTTCCCCTCCACCCCCCCCCCCCCCCCCCGTTCCCGCCGCCCCCCCCCCCCCCCCCTCGTCCTTACAGCTCATCTGCTTTGCACTTAGGAATGTTACGCTCGGATTCCCTTCGTCAAGATTTGCTACGGAATCTATGTGGGTATGTATCATCAAGAATCATCACCCTTATTTTCTTTTATTTCCTGTTTCCATATGAAGAGCTTCGAAAGGCGCTAAATCCATCATTTTCAATGGATTTAGCACATTTCGGTGCCTTTTGGAAGCAAGCTCTCCATATAGTGTGATAGCCAGATTTTTTTTTCTTTTTTTCCAACCTTCGTCCCTTACACAAATGCCTCCTCTGTGGCGGCGAAACGGCACCGCGCGACGGAGCACCTTTTCAGGACCACGCAGCTCAACCTGTTACTTCTTTCGTCGTTAGAGGGCGTTGATATTCTTTGAAGCGAATTAGTGCCGACAGATGACAGAATGATAATTATGACAGATGGTCTGGAAACGAGACTAGTCTCCGTAGCAAATTCCTATATTGTGTTTGTTGAAGAGTTTCCTCCCCCTCTGCACGAAATGTCCTAATAAGCACTATACTATAGTTGGAAATCGATACACCAGCTGCTCTTGTAGAAGACCACGCCCTTCTATGATGGTCTTCCTTGTTTCCATGACTACAGGATATGTGCTCGGCCATCTTCACCAACCTCATCAGCCTCCTCATCTCCGGAGCCATCGTGGGAATCACCCTGTGGGCTCACATCGACTTCTTCCGGAACGTTATGCTCGATGACCTCAAGGACGACAATATGGTATGAAGAGGGAGATTTTTGTTTTTGTTTTTGTTTTTCCCTATACCAGTGTCATTAGCAGAAAGTTTAATTTATAGTGGCATATGACGATACCACAATAAACTAGTTGTCATTCTAATGATAATAACAGCATAATAATACTGATATTATTAGTATTAGGTTCTTTTTATTATTGTCACTGTTATAGTTTCCCTTTCATTTTAAGATTGTTATCATCATTAATTGCAAACAGTATTATTCGTGAAGTCGTAAGATATCTGTATTTTTCGTTATAAGTCTTCATGTGTATTAATTTCCTTCTCATCTCTGTCTTCCTCTTCTTCCTCCCCCTCTTCCTCTTCCTCCTCTTCCTCCTCTTCCTTCTCCTCCTTTTTCCTTCTCTTCCTCTTCCTCCTCTTCTTCTTCTTCTTCCTCCTCCCCCTCCTCCTCCTCCTCCTCTTCCTCCTCATCCTCCTCTTCCTTTTCTTCCTCATCCTCCCCCCTCCTCTTCTTCCTCCTCCTCCTCCCCCTCCTCCTTACTGTGGTCTCGTTCCCCCATCCAGCTGGTGAATCTGGTGGCCATTCTGCTCTGTGGTACCCTGGCCATGATGGCATCACTCGTTGGCTGCATCATTGCCTGTTTCCCAAACTCCGATGCTGAGGTGAGCAAACTTGAGTTTGATGAAAAGAAAAAAAAAAATCAACCTTTCAGACCATTTTGTGTTGTGTTTATTATACAGTGCACTCCCATTATAACGAACACGTATACAACGAAATTCCGGTTACAACGAAGTAAAAAATTCAGACTGCAACATTATCAGCTCTATGTTTGTTGTTGTTTATTTGTTCAGTTATAACGGAATTTCGATATAACCAAAGAAAACTGCCGGTTCCGAGGATTTCGTTACAACAGGAGTCCACTGTAGGCCTACTATGTTTGAAGATTCTAATCGCCAAATTGGCTAAAGGGATCGTATAGTGTTGATTGAGGCTTAAAGGGATGGTATAGTTTTGGATGAGACCTAACTTCAGGTTTCTTGCATTTTGGGGCGAGAAAATGAGAAACCTCGTATGAAATATGAACGGGCATGTAATTCAAAGAGGGATACAACGTTTATTTGATGGAAATTGGTTTTAAAATGACTGAGATATCCAAAATGGAGCAATCATAATAAACGGCGGGACCCACCGTTTATGATAGGATCGCTTTGTGTTACTTTGTTTTTGGATGTCTCAGCCATTCCAAACGGATTTTTTTTTTATAAACTTTGATGAGGAATGATAATTTCTCTGAGAATTGTATATGCTCTTTAATTTTCACATAAGTCGTATCTAAATATCTCGCAAAAAGTTAAAACCTGAATTCCCGTCTCAAACAAGCAATACCATTCCTTTAATACCACTTTCTGTTTGCTTTTGTTTTGTTTTCTTATTTTTACTATATTTGAAGATTCTGATCGCAAAATGGGCAAAGCGCCATTTTCAAACATTCATTTAAAGCAAGTCAATCGGTTGTTTCATCACTTGTTACATAACAAGGAAAATTACTGAAGTTCTGATTAGAATTATCCCGTCCTTCGTAATTATTATTGTTATCATCATAATTATTATTATTATTTTTATCATTATTTTGATTCTGGGCTGCGACAGTTTTAATCACAAATATCTAAACTTAACACGGGTGGATTACTCATTTTGCGATCAATGTCTTTGTTGTTGTTGTTTTTTAAAGCCAAGTTAAAAACGTGCGGAACTTCAAATTGAAAAATAGATAGATTTGACACATCTAATCGCTGCCTTGCCATTATATCACCAGTAATCATTTCTCATATCTTGCACGAACATGATCAATATTTCACCAACCCCCGTTTTTTTGAACCCTAGAACTAACGAGCTTACTGCGCATGCGTTTAACATCTTTTTTTTTGTCAATTCTTCCAATTGCCACAAAATGCCTGACACGCTTAGTAACCCTGCAATATGAAATATACCCCCTAGAGATATATTGTTTTGATTTTGTAGAAGCTGATTTTAGCGATAGTCAAAGCTGTTCGAGACACAAGATTGTGTATCACTAAAAATCATATGGATTAGCAAGAATCTAATAATAGGCGTAGGTACCCTTTTGCTGCCAAACACAAAATCTGCTTAATGTCAGCAAATTACATGCTAACATTTTGCATTTGTGACTTTGAAATCAATCATAAACAAATGCAGATTTTTAGGAAAAGCTTCAAGCAAAAAAGAAAGGAGTCTTTCGCTGATATGAAATTATTTAAATTTTCAAGATCATTTGATTTATGTATTTATTTCACACAGGGTGCACTTGTGATTAATATAAAGCTTGTATATTCCGAGATCAGTAACCAACTTTAGGGACCAGGGCTAATACTATGACAGGATAATATATAAGGATATGTAAGTCACATCACTCATTAATAGGCACTTACTGTGATGTTCGTGTGTTCCTTTTCGGTAACCTCAATTTAGTTTAATTAACTTGATAAAGTTATAACATTTCCACCTATTCTATGTATGATAGAATATAGAATAGAATAGTTATGTGTAATATACTCAAGTTTGATTCCTTAACAAAAAATATATCTACAAAATAATCATTTCAAGAAATGTCGAGAAATTACAATTATAATGAATTCGAAAATATTCAAGGATTTCTGAAATCTAATCATTTTAAATTTGACTATTTCAAACGATGATAAGATTTGAATCTCTTATTTTGGGGAGAATATCTTCAAAAAAATGTTCGTTCTTTTTTAATATGCCAACAGCCTCCGATGGTTGGGGATCAATACGCTATGGATAACCAGGGATTCACTAAACACTAAGAAAAAACCACCACAAACTCGAGATAAGGCAAAATGGTAAGTCCCTCTGATCTCGGTTCTTTTTTACTCTCGGAAGCAATACTTTGTTGCGGTGTCCGTATTGGGATTTAACACTCGGTTATTGCTAATGTGTCAGTTTCATTTTGCAATAATTAGCATATGATACAACGACATTGAAATGATATAAACCACATCATAATACAGCTGCAAATTATATATGATTCTTGCATTGTAACATAATATAGAGAAACTGATAAATAATGTACCCCTCCTTTCGGCTATTCTACCCCTCCCCCACCCCCACCATTGTAATCATGCACCTGCTAAAAACATATCATATCCATATATCATCTAAACAATTAGAACTATATAGATTTATTTTCTTTTCTCCTGTTACCCTAAAGTGTATATATTTCATTGCAAGGCTAACACTGATTTCATCATTATTCTATTACTTTAATTGTTGTTGTTTTTTGTACCTTTTCCAGTCATGTATAAAAGTACAGCAGCTCTAATCTCACACATGAACAGATGTTCTTTGTCTCAATTTTAGTTTTCGTTTCAATTCATCACAGTTTACCTCATTAAAGTCGAATCAACATTCATGATAAATTAGCTACACGGATATCGGAAGCAAAAAATGCAAACAGTAAATGCAAGAAGCGGTATTTCCATTTTTATCACTTTGAGATGTTTGAAATTAAATCTGCTGCAGGAAAAAAAAGAAAAGAAAATGAATGAAATTTATGATACAATTTTGTATTAAATGTCTTAAGAAATATTTCTTGATATCTAACGACTGCAGTGTGATTGAAAGGATTTCAGACAAAGTTGATGTCTTAATGTTTTACATCTTATCACGTTAATCACTATCTACAGCCACCCGCCCGCCTTTATGTTTGAATTGTATTCTTGTCTCTATGCTTTTATTTATATCATCATCAAATCATGTTACACCATTTTAATCGTGACACACATTCCACCATTTGGTATAAGATAAATGTGCCGTTTTCAGTTTTGCTTTACGTGTACCGTCACAGTGAGCTGTAAGCCTACTTAGAATTGCATGCTCTTTGACATCTCATAGAGTGGTTTCTGAATAGCTAAATCCTCACCTCAACCAGAACTGTACAGTCCCTTTAATTATCTCGTCTTAGATCCTGGCTCGTATAATGATACACTAGTAGTACGCACCTCGTGTACGAGGCCTATCCTCACTACACCATGCACACACTAACTCCAGCAAAATGTGTCGCTGTATGGCTTGCCATTTATAGCGAAAGATTTTGTTTATTGCTTTCCGATGTTGGTATTCTTTCTTCTTCTTCTTCTCTCTCTCTTTCTCTCTAATTATACATTTTACTTGGGTCTTTTTTATGTAGGCCTACAGTAAACCTGCCCATGCGGCCAGGAAAGGAAGACGAAAAAAGTGGCCGTTGTAGACAAGTGGCCGCTATAGACAGGGTCTTTCATACGGCTTTTCTCTTGGGTGATGATTTTTAATAGTCCGTTTACTGCAGGTGGCCTTTACATACGGGTGGTCGCTAAGGCAGGCTTGACTG
This sequence comes from Diadema setosum, assembly GCA_033980235.1. Classification (NCBI taxonomy): domain Eukaryota; kingdom Metazoa; phylum Echinodermata; class Echinoidea; order Diadematoida; family Diadematidae; genus Diadema; species Diadema setosum. The sequence goes on from CM067065.1 coordinate 12,787,249, forward strand.
TAGTTCCTATTTTCATTGCCTTTTCCTCTTTCTTATGCATGCATTTATACTCTATTTATAAAAGAAGTACAGTAATCTATGTAATCTATACAGAAAAGTTTGTTTACAGCCGCAAAACGTAGTCGTGAGTCAAAATCATCTATAATCGTTGTATTTACACGCCATTATAAGTCACCATTAAAGCGACACTGCAAAAGAAACGTAAACATGAAATAATCTTGCTGATGCCCCTCGATGCTTCCTGAATGACTACAGAGATCAGGGCACTTGAGGGCGCTGTTTCAAACAGTATCCGGTATTTACGCACCGTGTTTCTTTCCTCTTCAATCTCTTCTCTCTCACCCAGGCATAAACAAAAGGAAATAAACCCAACGTAATCTGAGGTCATAATGATGTCAAGTGGGCATTCGCCAAGGAGAGGTCATTGCACTTTTCGCCGACAAGAAACAGTCCGTCAGGATCACCCACGGTGATGGCGCTCTTCAAAATCAATGGTTCAAAAAAAGAAGAAAATTACGATATTCCACTTCATATGTTTGTTATCATTATTCGGGGTTTTTTATCGCCTATTACTTGCTACTAGGCTGTGCTCGAACTGAAAATGTTAGATATTGTTTGAAATAAAGTTGTAAATATGTAACTTGGTAAACAAGCAAGTATATAAACATAAAAAGAGACGGAAATTCACAGTCAGTATTGGCCCTTGTTCTGTGTCTGTAACAAGATAGTATCAATTTATTTAGACAAAATGGATTTATGACAGTTTTCTCTTTTCTTGAAATACATCCATATGCTAAAGCAGACTGAAACTGCATATAGTACACATTCATGAAAGATATACCCTACATTTTGCAATATCTCGACTTACTCATAAAAATGACTTCGTCATTTTCGAGCGGGTTTTCATTGTAATCAAATTGGACTTTACGTCTTTGTTGCTGTTAAACCTTAGCGTAGCATTCGAAGATTGTAGTGGTATTTTTTTTTTTTTTTTTGAAATGTGCTGCAAGTGTAACTTTCCAAAATGTTACACTCACGTAAATAATAGCTTTCGTTATGTCTATTTCAAATTAGCAACAAAAGGTGATGCGTATTTTAAGGCCATACACGCGGACATGGGGTTAGATTACAACGCACACTTCATACAATCCACCCGTGCTTAAAATGGACTGAACTATTCGATTATAATGCAAAGATAGAGGACTACTCTGCGGATTAGATCCATGTCACTCACAAAATATGACGTAAGCATTAAGTCGCGCGTAAAACACCACCCGTGTTCAAGACCTGCGATTTTTTTTTTATCACAATTTTAATGTATTAGCTGCATATAGAAAAGCTTCTCTAAATATGACGCATACAGTCGTAATGACTGCAGCGATATAGCATCGAATGTGCAATTCGTATAGCACGAGGGAATGGTATCATACTTCGCGTATTTCAATTTGTTTTATGCTGTTTTGCTTTCTTGCATTGTACCTAATTTATTAGTTGTCGTGTAGTTAGTGACGTGATGAAACCTGTTTTTTTTTTCCAATCCACCTGTGATTATTGTCTGTTTCTCGATTTTACTGTCACGATTTTTATCTTTAAAAGTGATATCAATTGGCGTTTTATTATCATTTTACTCTTTTATATTCCTTTCGCCTTAAAAAAAAAGAAGAAAAACCGACGACACAATACTTTTGAACTTACACCAATTTCTTGATGACGTCATCCTTATCGACGTTAAGTGGTCATTTTGTTTTCAAATCATTTTTAAATCTATGAAGAGAACAGGAATTTTAGAAAGAGATGACGCACTTGTTTTATCTCTTCATTAATACAAAATCGAATCCGTAGGCATATTGTTTCATGGGGACAGATGAGTAAAGAGGGAGATCCCGTCTAATGTTATCGTAGGCGCTAGAACATTTGGGCAAACTCGTAAACCATGCCCTTTGTGTCGTCATTTCCGGATTCATGTTGTAATTCAAGGAGTGCAGCTACCTACACATGTTTTGAACTGGATTGTAATTGAAGGATATGCATTTCAGGAATTTCCTCTTGACAAGCTAAATTTCACCACACAAGATATTCTTAATTCCAACCCTAAAATTGCAGTCCTCAACGTAAACGCAAATAAACTTTGTAGAATGTTGCTATAGCCTTCACTATAAGCTTCAAACTATAATACTATACTTCTGGATATGATGGGATTAAACCGACTTTATAGCGCTGAAATTATCTCTTAGTGAATATGATTGAATAATTATGTCTGTCATGTTTGATATTTTTATGCTTATGTAGTCATCTTTAAATTCTGTTACTGTCGGTGAATTTTGTTTTCTTCTATTTGCTCAAATAAAGAAGAGAAACACTTTCATTTCCCATGATGCTTTGCAAAGGAATGACCATTTTCCCGCCAAGCGCAGTATGCACGAACAAAATATAGTCGCATCTGGCGTTTACTGTACAGGTGACGGTTTATTATACGTGTTGCATAATATACACATTACAGGCTAGTCTTATCACAGTTAGCTTTAATTGAAATAAATTATTTGCACTTTTCCCGAAATAAATAACCAGTCTCTTCACAGAATCAAACTAAAAACAAACAAAGACAAGTTATGACAACCGTGACTATGTAACATCACAAGCTTTGATTTACATACATGCATGGTCAAATTGATACGTACTCAATTTGATGACTTAATCTGCCATCATAGTCATGAGAACACTATATATTCATATTCCTCTCAGTGGATAGTATTTCATGTCATATAGTTTCCGATTGTCCTCAAAATATCTCTCACATACTTTATCATCACGCATATATATAGCACAACTCCACGTCTATTTCTCGCGCACATGATTGCGATCGGATTACGATACGATTAGATAAAACTTTCATACCATGAGTAAACTATTTTCAAGAGTAAAATTGATTGTGAAAGGAGGACTCATATTTACATTCCAAAAATATTTGAAGAATTTCGGGAAAGAGGAGAGGTGAACCTGTTAGGGAAAAAAAAAAAGTAGTCAAGGAAAGTAACTAAGACATTGGAGATTTGTGACATAAACTGAAAATACTGGGTTGTATATTTTTGTATGCTATACTATTATATTTTTGTATGTGTACCTGTTGTCGAGGAATGTGTCTGTATTGTATATATTATCTGTGTATACTGACCTGGCACTTATATTATGTAAATAGTGCGTGATCTAGAACGCACTCTACTTGATTGTAATGTAGGGCAAATATATTATTGTAAGCAGAGATGAAGTTTTGTTTTTATCAAGACCTTTGGTCTCAGTGAGGCAGATAGCTATTTGGTAATAACCAACCAAACATTCATGTTGCATTTGAGTATCTTTAAAGTATGGTACATGGCAAGTTTTGCACTATTTGTGGTAGAAAAGAAATGATGATAAAAATAGAAATAAATGGCTTTTAAACAATTAATTCCACATGTAAAAATGTATGGATATTTGCACGACCGTGCAATATTCAGGGGAATAAAATTGAGTGTCACGTTGTACCAATTCATCCAATCAAAGCCCGTTATCTCAGTAAACTGATTTTCCCAGGTTTGTTAATGCTCTTACTGCACTAACGAAGAAAAACTGTTGAAAATATTATTATTCTCCTGACTCAAAAACCTAGCTTAGGAGGATAGTGATGAAATGTTGTCCATGCCAGTCGACATTGTTTCCTTTTGCACCGCACGATGAAACTCCACCACGAGCTGCGTGCTGCGGAAACGGTGTTACCATGACAACGCCTACAAATCTACCAGTCAACGCAGCTGCCTCGTCGGGAACAAGTCGGGCTAAAAATAGGAATACATATTATATAGTATAAAGAGTCTATACAGAACAGAGTGTACATTTTCGTCACTTTTCAAGGAAAGCAGACAATATTGTCAAAACATTTAGGAACTCGAAATAATTCAAATCAGATCATTCAACGTTCACATAATCTATAGTATTGTGATTGGGTCAGTATCTACTCTGTTCCATTGTGGCGTGTTTTTCCCTGGTCTTTTTGGCGTATGATATACATTACAATTTGATTTCATTTCTCCTTTTATTTTGTGGTCAATGTAAAGTCTTAATGAATAAAATGTTACTAACGATAAAGTTCAAACGGTTTCTTGTGTGCTCTGTAATGATGTCACAGTCATAGTCTATAATGCTTGGATAACTACAAGGACTGTTTTTTATTATTGTAATTATTATTAATTATCATTAATGTTATTATTCTTATAATAATAATAATGATAATAATAATCATCATCATCATCATCATATTGCTGTTATTATTGTTATCATTATTATCATTATAGCTTATATAGTATCTTTTAATTATTATTTTATACACCTATCTAAGAGAGTCTCATGAAATGATTCCATTTAGGAAAAACACGTGTTTTGCAAAGCAAGGCCAGGGTCTCTTTTCACCACACTAGCCAATACCATAAAAGAAGACAATACAACATACATAATTACCTTCTCGTAGAAATGCAACTGATATAAAGAAAATGAAATACTTTACTCAATTTGTATTGATAGAAGCAAAAAAAAAACAAACAAACAAACAAACTAACAAAACAAAACCCATAAAAATTATATTTATGTATGTATTTTCTTTATTTTATTTTGTACAGCATGGTTGGCCTGTTCAATTTTGCAAAACTGCTTTCCGAAGGCGCCCTGCAGAATAAACAAACATCATTCTACATGAAAATACAAAATACATAGTTATAGAGTTATGAGTGTTAACATTGTAAACAACAAACACGGAAAGTGCATCAGTGGTAAATAAGTACACGTAGATTATCTGGATATAATACTGTTATAAATCAATTGAAAAAATGATAAAGGTTTTGCATCTAATGGGCGAGAATGCATAATAGGGGAGGATGAAAGAAAGAGAGGCATATTCATGAGCATTTTAATTTCACAAGTTTTTCGAATGAGCCAAGAATTGCGAAATTGAAATGCACGTGAAAGCTTTTGTCTAAACTCTTTGCATTGAATGCCAGAGGTACTTTGGGAAAATTAACTAATCCCGCGAGAGAAGGGAAGAGGGAGTGCAAGTGAGTTAGAGGGAGCGAGAGCGTGTGGAAAAGAAATGGCTGTACTGTACTGCATTGCAAAATCTACTGAAATAGATAGTAATTGTATTTCGATAAGCGAGAGTCGAGTTAAGTCAAATTTTAGCATACGACCCCATCGTATTTTAATTTTGACATCTAATTCAATTTCTCTCATAATCAAAGTTACGTAAATGGGTATCTAACTGAGCAAGTAATGTTCGAGAAAGCAGCGAATAATAGCAGATTTTAAATTTCTTCAAGGCTCTGTAACAGGTGCAATCAAACTCGAAAACAGTTTTCATATTTGCAACCAGTTTTTCTTATCGCAAAGAAATTTTGAACATGTTCAAAATTTCTCACAAAACTTACAATTCGCTGCGTTTGCCGCCCATTAAAGAACGCTAATTCAAATTGTAGCTTTTGTGATAGCGGCATTAATAACCTAGGCTACAGCTTCTAAATATTCCGATGGTGTTCCATCACGGCCCTCGGAAAGAGACTTCATGAACTTGCGGCGCGTCACCTTGATTGCGTTCTGTTTGGCACTGGCAGATGTTAGTCTCTGCTTGCCCGCAACGATGATTCAGACAATATCACGGAGAATTAACCTTTTCTGGTTTTGAAATAGTGCGTGATTTTGCCCGTTGTTTAGTTCGTTTTCCAAAAGAAAAAGTTGTCGTTACTCTCTAAAAAAAAAAGCGAGCGAAAATATTCACTCTTGAAGGAGTGAATACAAAAAAGAGTGAATTCAGAGTGAAATTGGAGTGAAATTGGAGTGAAAATGTTCATTTTCACTCATTTTGGAGTGACCTCAGGGGTCACTCGAAGATTTTTAAGTGATCCCGGAGGTCACTCTAAAACGAGTGAAAATGAAAATTTTCACTCCAATTTCACTCTAAATTCACCTTTTTTTTTTTGTATTCACTCCTTCAAGAGTGAATATTTTCACTCGATTTTTTTTTAGAGAGTATATCCGCACAATTTCGTCTTTTTTTTGGTTTTTTGTTTGTTGTTGTTTTTATGCCCGAAAATTATCTCGCAGTAACCGGAACTCCGAATCCCCATAGGCTAACGCGCAAATTTATTTGGTACCTGACGATTTATCTCGTTATAGGTGGATTCTTTTTGTATCCGATCTCGTTATAACGGGATTCCCCTGTATCACAGAAAAATAAATGAAATCTTAAATGGGTAGCATGCAGTTAGATCAGCGGCTAGAGCTATGCAGACCTAAGCCGGACGCCAGTAGGCGATCATGGTCTAGCTTCCCGAGGATGGTTGGTATATAAATTATGTATATTGCTGGGCAATTGGCATCACGATTTAATCGTAAGGACCTGCGTAGCTTCTCCATCCATATCATGTGCATACTCTCCACAGTGCATTTAGATATTTTGAATGCAATTTGCATGAATCAATTATAGCTACCGGTATGTCCGTCCGGGCATACCGGGCATTCCCCAAAGACTGTCCAAGTTCTGGAACTTGTCGCAAAGCGATGGATTGAGTTTCTCGGGTATACCGCCCTCTGTTGTCGTGAGTGCATCATCGCCACCGCATTGCTCTACAAGACAAACAACTTGAAGAATATTTTGATCCAAAAACGGCATATTATTATTATCATTATTTTAATTTCAGAGGAGTCGGTCCATCATGAAACAGAGGGAAAATTAAACATTTGCAGAGATACCTCACTTGTTTCATTACGTGGAATATGCTTGGGATTGTAATCATAATTATTATGATAAATACTATCCAATATCTTTTCACTATTTTCTTCGTTATTTAGCAGGAGTAACTGCCAATATCTCAAAGTGACACTATAGGACAGACTTAACTCCTTTTGTGATCAAACACTTCAAATTAGTTTGGGGGCAAACTTCCTGGTTTTCAGTTTCAGAAGGAGACATGTGCTGTAAAGAGAGGTGATTTAAATGTTTGTAAACAGTATTAGTCTATTGAGGCAAACTACAGTCGTGTATGTACTGGAACCCAAGAAAAGCATGTCACGCAGTCCTAATGGGCAAACCTCATTTTTACTCCTCTCTTCTGTCAAAGGCAGATTTATTGTGCCCTCATATCAACATACCACGGGTAATGTTTTAACAAACACCAATAGCGAGAGGGTTCCGTAGTCAGTGGTACATGGACGGGTAAGTGCAATCTCATTCTATACCGGTGTGGCAATGGATATCAAAATTTATTGTACCCTTTAATGCTATATCAATATCAAATACAGAAAAAAAAAATTGTACAACAGAAGGTACGCTTCTACCAACCTTTCATAATTTTGTGGGGAAGCTTTTATTGATAAGTTAAAAGAACAGCAGCAAACAAACAGAAATGGTGTCGCCACTTGGTTAAGAAAGACGAGTGGATGGAAGTTCGCCCACAAAGTTGCTTATGGTTGGTAAAAGCCGTAACTTCCTGTTTAATAATCTATATCTATTATACATAAAATACATGATATGATATGATATATATATATATATATATATATATATATATATATATATATATATATATATATACACATATATATATTATATATATATATATATATATATATATATATATATATATATATATCATGATACTATATATTATGATAATACATGATGTATTTCTATGATACTAATGATAATGATAGGCCCTATATTATACAATATAGGAGATTAGTATGTTATTATAGTTGTACATGTACATATAATAGGCCGAAAGGCAGACACCCTCACCACAAAGTGGTATACAGCCAAACATATTACATGCATTATCTACGTCTTATATCTCACTGCTGTTAACATTTACCAGTTACACATTGCAAAATGGGCAAAGCGCCATTTTTAAACATTTCAAAGGAAGTCCATAATCAGATAGAGCAAAATTAAACTTTTCCAGTATTACCTGTTGTAACATAAAAAGGAATATTCTACAAGTTATGATTTAGAATATCATGTAAAATTCTTTGTTTGTTAACCACAAATATCTCAACTTCACAAGAATGATTTTAGCACGTTTTGTAATAAAACTCTTTGACATTGAAAAATCAGGGACGCCTGTGTGTTAACATGCATTTCTGTGCCTGAAAGTTTCCACATTAGCAAGTTTTTTTCATAGTACTGTAGTCTCTTGTCAAGACGTCAAAGTTTTGGGTTTTCAGAAGCCTCCTGTAGAATCAGACTTGGCAGCTTCTATTATAGATGTGGCCAATGCAAGCACACATTTTTGGTCCACACAAAGACTATCTGGCAGACAGACAGACAGACAGACACACTCACACTAACCCACCCCCCCCCCACACACACACACGCACACACGCAAACACACAAACAACGTAGTTATGGACAACACGCTCCAAGAACCTAACATTTGATACACAACCAACCACTATCAATCAAATGAAAAAATAAAAAATAAAGACAAGCATAGAACGGTGTAGTTTGACAGGAACACCAAATCTTGCAAGATAACACAATAGAAATTTCAGTAATTTCTTCTGTATTTGTTATACAGTTATTCATCAAACTCACTCTACATGGTGTACCATGTACACTGTAGTTGTACACCAAATTACAACACAAAGAGAATTGTTGTGGTTATTTTTTTCTGTACTTTACCTAATACTACAGTATTAATCAACCACATTCTACAAACTACTAGACATCAAAGGTTTCATTCTCAAGTCCTTATCTGTATAAGACAAGGTGAATATCTGTCTCTACAATGGCTAAAGAACATGATTCAACATCCAAGTTTTGGCATCAATTGAGAAAAACATCGTAAAACAAAGAACAGAACAGGATGTTATCCAACAGATAATGAGTTGTGACCTATTATGCGAGGGAAAAATTATTGCATGTGACTGTCTTTGACATAAATCAAACAGCATAACTGCCACTCAGCTTCATGGAGAAAAACATTGCATTTTTTCTAATTTCTAAAAAACAAAAAAACAAAACACCCTCCAAAACAAAGAGAAATATCAATGTACCTATCAGTCTGTCAAGTACATACTTTACTTATAAATTGTAATTCTGTGTAATTTGAGGACTACTGAGGCATATCTTCGTCATAAAGCACATAAATTGCACAATACATATATGGTATAGGTCTTTCTTACTCTGTGAATACACACAATTTCCCACTGAGAATAGAATGCAGACTTATTGTCAATCATCTAATACATGTACAGTGTATTGTGAAAATGAAGAGTTTGTAAAAATAGCAGTATTTAAACGAATCTCTTCAGAGTCAATAAATTGACATTACAGCATTCAGCAGAAATTATTTAATCCAACAGCTAGCGGGTCGTTAGGACTCAACTGATACATGAATCAAAATTGCTATAAAGGATGGCATGGATCAAAATCATGATGGTACGTGTATGGAAAGTCTGCTACATATTTTGCACATGAATATTAAGAGCATAAGAACCGAATCAGTGCCTAGCCTATGAATAAGAACAGCGCCCTCCAAAACTGACTGGAAGCAATGACCAAAACCCATGAGATATTCGAAAAAATCCTGGCAGACTGGGTCAATAATGATCGATGATTTCACATTGATGACAGAAATAATGTGACCAATATAATTTGATGGGGAATGGATCACTGTAGTACTGGATATCAAGGTTGGATCATGGAATTATAGCATGACGTCATTTTCCTTTGACCTAGATGCAAAGTATTGACATTAAAGGGATGATATAGTTTTGGTTAAGATGGGGCTTCAGGCACCGCAGTATCCAGTTTGTATGATTTTTTTGGTGAGATGAGAAACCTTTTATGAAATATGAAAGAGCATAAAATTCTATGAGGAATTCAAACTTTATTTGATGAAAATTGGTTTTGAAATGGCTGAGATATTCAAAACAAATTGATTGAACTACTGTGAAGGTGGGACCCGCCTTTTGTTAGGATTGCTTTGTTTTACTTGTTTTTGGGGGTATCTCAGCCATTTAAAAACTGATTTTCATCAAATAAACTTTGAATTCTTCTTAGAAATGTATGCTCTATAACATTACAAAGGTGGTTTTGTAATTATCACAAAAAAGTCAGAGGCCAATCCCCACTTCAACCAAAACTATACTCTCCCTCTAACTCATCCAACAAAGGACAAACTCAGACTCCACATCAGTAAGTCAAGTGTCCTTGCTGGTAAGGGCAAGTTATTGAGCATGAGATGCAAAGAGAGTCAACCTCGCCTGATTCAAATCTATTTGGACTTAAGAAATAGCTTTGACTTAGAGAAAATGAGAGGTCAAAATTGTATAGGATATAAAGAGAAGAGGACTTGAAAAGACCTTCGACTTATGTGATTATACAACTTATGCGAGGTCGGGTAAAGCAAAGGTTGAGTGTACACCCTTGGTCAAAGAAGATGTAATAGCATTGAAACTAGTAAAAGACATGAAAGGTTTAAAACACATAACTATTGAATACATGGTATATGGGAATCATGACAAAGAATACAGAGCTCTGTCACGCTGTTAAATTATACAGGAGTCTATAGACTCAATGGATGGGTGCCTGGTTAATGCCATTGACAGCGCTGGTATGATTGAAAATCTGTTTACACTCACTGGCAACTGCTTTTTGTGAAGATACATTGTACCCCATCAAGTTCAAAGTGAAGAAAGTGTGAAACTCTTTCGTGTTGGTGGATTGCATGCACTTTCTGCTTGCACAGTCAGAAAAATGCTCCTAAGTTTTCGTAGCAAGAGAAAACAACTTACAACTCCCAAACATTCTGAGATGTGCTTTACTGTACTCTTGTTGCAGGTACCTTTTCAGATTCTCTGGTCAGATATTGGCCGACTCAATGGAATATCTGCTCTGTTTACACTGTAATACCACAAAGCTGGGGCATTATACCTTTGCTGAACACAAAAGGAAATATCTGTCTGTCATTTGTCATACCCCATTCACTGTTTGAATTCTTACTGTAGTTTTCAGACTGGGGCATAAGCAGTATGACTTAACTGTATAATGCAAATGCTGTGCTCCCTGGCAAATATGGAAAAGCACAAAGAAAAAGAAATGTAGCTTTAATAGCATTGTCTAATTATGACCAAATCAAAATTTCATTACTTGCAATTGTTTCTAGATCTACTGTTATTTGTCATGGTCAAAAGACAAGTGCAAAATATGAGCACCAAGAGTGGAATGTGTTTTTTCTGATATTTTCTCCTGGACAAAAGAAGAAGAAGAAAAAGAGCACAAATGAGCATACAACTCGAAAACACCATTATCTATACACGATTTCCCACGAAATTGAGGCACAAATGTCTATACTGATACTACAAAGTTTACATCCCCTTTACTAGCCATCAACACTTTGATAACTGAGAAACAATGCTAGACAGTTGGTACAGTATGCATATTGTTTGTTGTAATGGTTTTTGCTTTTCATGGTATACACCCGGTTTAACAAAGTGCCCTAACGTGGAATTGTCATTCTGTGAATTTCAGGAAATAAATGTTTGTTTGGAGTGACCCAGTTCAACTTGCACAATATAGATTAATCTATTCAGAGTTGTATTTTTGTATACACCTGTATTCCTCTTGTATCCCTCTAATTCCTTATTACTGTTTTTTTTTTTATGACACTGTGTACATAACACGGTGTACAATAGTGTATTACACTGTATATCCCCCCGCAATGTGCTTTGTTTTCATCACACTTTGCATACTACATGGTGTATCCCCACTTTCTCTCTACATCTTTTTATCAACACTGTGTACAATACACAGTGTATGCCAGTAAGAGGCACATTCATATGGAAGCATACATTTTTTTTTTTAGTTTGTTAATAGCATACCATCAGACTACAATTGCTACCTAGCAAGCACTGTTAAAACGTCTACATCTAAGTAGATAGGCCTAGCTACTACATGTAGAAAGAAACTAAAACCTCAAATCGCACTACCCGACACCCCTATCCCTCCCCCTTTGCCGAAAAACAAAAATCTGAAGACATTGCACTAAGAACACAGTGTAACTGAGATATAAATTTCTAAAGCTTGGCTTCTTGTAAAACAACACAACTTGTAGCTATAGCAATACATATTCCACATTTATACTCTCATAAACCAAGATCACAATAGAGAATGTATTTAAATCTAATGAATCAAGTACTAGTACCTGATTTTGCACCTACATGGATGGATTTACTCTTCTTCTTTTTTCCACCAAATCTATGTTCCATGTCTTTATTCTTATGATTATAATGAAAATAAATTGAATTTAATGGAGATTGAATTAAGCTTTTGTGTTGATAGGGCTCATTCAAATTGCCATCGTATGAACCATAATTATCGTAATTCGCAAACATTGGAAACATCTAAATGACTTCATATAGTCAACACATCTGCCTCGAAGAAAAAAAAAATTCTGCTATAAAGCTAATGATGGCATTGTATGGATGATTATTACACAAATATAAACAATCTTTTTGCAATCCAATTCAAGGTTCAATTCAAATGATGATCATAGAAAAGATCAGACATACATGTACATGTAGGTACTCTGTAAAACTACGCATTGAAGGAGGTGGAAAGAGTGCATTCCACCTCCCTGCACTACCTACACGCAAAAGCAACATTGTTTTATATCACAGATAAAGTGGTGGAGTCTCTAAATGAATAAAATTGCTATGGAAAGAGTACAGCATTGCAGGGATGGTATAGTTTTTGGTTGAGATGGGGATTTAGTTTTCCATTTTTTCTTTCTTTTTTTTTTTTGTAAAGATGAGAACCACTTATGAAATATGAAACGGTATGTACAATTCTAGAGGAATTCAAAGTTTATTTGATGAAAATTAGTTTCGAACTGGCCATGATATCCAAAAACAAAGAGGTAATAATTAAAGATGGGTACCACCTTTCATGGAGACCACTCTGTTTACTTCTTTTATTATCATCACATAAACTTTGGATTCCTCTTAGAATTGCTTACTCTTTCATATTTCACAAATGGTTTCTAATTATTCAAAACAAAAGTTAAACTCTGAATCCCCCATCTCAGCCATAACTATAACATCCCTTTAATCTGCTATCAGCGCAGGCTTTGATGCTAATCAATTAAATAACTTTGTCATATCACATGTCCACTTCACTAGTTAACCCGAAGTAATCCCTGCTGGTGAACAGAGTAGTCAATGTACCTTTAAACATCACTACACACAGACATGTCTGCTCAATAACAATCTTTAAAGAGATATTCCAGTCCAGTCATAGTCTGAAAAGAAAGAGTAAAGTCTTATGAGAGCAGCAGTGACAAATTTGATCAAAATCAATTATAAATTAGGAAAATTATGATAATGTGAAATTTCACTAATTTCTGTAGAACAATTCTCCTACAGCCGATATGAATATGCAAATGATAAGCTGATGATGACATCACCTCACAATTTTTCAATGATTGTGCACAATAATTGATGAAAATTCAATATTTCTGTTATTGAAGTGTAAAACATGATTTTATTACCGGTTGAATAGCTTGAGAGTAATGATCAGGTAGATATATCTGGATGTGAGTCTGGGACATAATTTGCATTTTATGAAAACTTGGCAATTTCAAAATTTTCATGTACCTGGCCAGTTGTGAGGGGATGACATCATCGCTTCACTACTTGCATATATTCATGTTGACTGTTCAAGAACTGTTTCCTTTATAAAAAATAAATAAATAAATAAATAAAAAAAATAGGGAAACTTCAAAATGTCACAACTTCCTTCTTTTTCATCCAATTTTTATCAAATTTTCATTGGTGTGCTAAGATAATTTTACTCCTTCTTTTCAGACTATTACAACTGCACTAGAATTCCCTACAAGCACACTGCTAAGGTCACACTAGGCTAGATTTGGTATTTACAGGTACGTCAGCACAATCTTCTTCTACAGTTTGGCTTCATTATGCTCCCAAAATCTATCAAAGCAGACTGCTACTCCCTAGCTCTCCCTCCGTCTTTTTAACCAGACAAATCAGACACTGATTTATTTTGCAAGCATTAATCCCACAAACCCTTTCATATCGTTTGCCTGTAGAACCTGTAATGGGTATATCATAGCGGGAGCGGCATGTTCTTCTTCTGGGCTTACCAAATGCTCAAAGCAAGTTGATAAAACTCCCGGTATAAATGCACAACAATTTGCTGTCCATAAATTTTGACAACAACAAAAAAATAATAATAATAATAATTGCTTTAGAGTAAGTTAGTAACCACTTACTAATACTATCTTTTACTTTAATGCTATCAAACTATTGATAACAGAGACAATACTTTCGAGATTTGAGATTTCAGACTGGCAATACAAATTTCTTTAGAGTAAAATAATCCACTTTAATTCTCATGATCCTCCAAATGCAGGCACTGTTGGGTTCAAAGGTCACGATGTGATTTCACTTTGCACTTGGCCATACAGTGTACATACGCTGCCCCCGACCCTCGACCCTGTTTGGTGACCTTCCACCCCATTGCGTTGAGATTCCGTGGAACGAAGACGACTGTGGCTGGCACTCATCTGTGAGGAACTAGAAGTGGAACACAGGGAATAAAAAGCAACCAGAAAGAGATAATTCAAAGTCACCAAATCGAAGTGGAGTGGCTCCGAGTAGAGAAAACAGGAATACAGACTGGCTTAAAGGTAGGGGATACCTTTTACAGACCTCCCAAAATGCAGCAAAACATTAAATATGAACCTCAGGGAACTTGTTTAGGCCACTGCTGAGAAATTTGGAAGTCAACAGTTATCTACAATTTGAATAATGCACAAAGCTCAACTACTCAGTAGTTCTGTGTGTCAGCCACACTTAAGCCTTTTTGTTGCAGTCTTCTGTATTTTTTATCTATAAACACAAATCTTAAAGTATAAGAGCTGATGTAATAACATATAGAGTGTGTGGCAAGAATGTATATGTTTGTAAGTTTTGATGAACTTTCTTCACAAAATATACATGATGGACACACATGCAGTGCATGGGTCTGCAAAGGTAGCCTAGTAATGTACTGGAATTTACGGTGAGCCCCGAAAAAAATTCACTTCAAAATCTAACGGTCAATAAAAGTGTACTAAATGTTACCTTCCACTTTCAATACTTTATGGGAGTTTCTAAAATGATACTCTCTTCAACATTCCACTGTATTTATACAACTCTTCATTTAAGGCATGCAAATGGGATTACCTACCTTTAAAGGGCAATTAATCAATCCCAAATACAGTCAACCTTTCTCACGTCAACCTCACAGGCTCATATTAAAATAAGTTGAAAAATCACCCAAGTCACCCAATCACCCTCTTCTCTTTAAAATTCCATTGACTTTGATCCCTCACTGTATACAAGTCAAGTCCAAGTGATTTCTTCAGTTTAAATAGATTCGACTTAGCAAAGGTTGAATGTCTACTATAATCAGTGAATGCAGAAAAACACTGTCATAAACTATAGTAGATGTACCAGTACATTGTTGGTAGATAGTATTGGTAGTTACGTAGTACACATCACAAAGTTTTCAAAGTGAAGTTTGACTGTCCAGAGTACTATTGGACAATTGCTTTAACAGAAACAAACAATTGCTGTCATCACTGAACACTGGATAAGATGACAATTTATGGTGTTGTGCACAGTAGGGTACCTAAATGATAATTAAAGAAAGAGAATAGAATCTACTGAACAAGTTGATTATAGGTTATGACCAGGCAGTAGAAACTGTTAAGATTCTAGTTGAAGTTTACGCCACTGTAACGTTAGTACGCCTACATGAACAGCCAGTGCAGTGCAAGTGCGATTACAATCTGTGGAGTGTGGTGTAGACACAGTATACGTTTTCTAACTCAGTATGCCTTACTGTGTTAGCTCACCTGATTTTGTAACCACTATCGACCAGCACAGGAATTCTTTCCCGCTAGTCTTTGCTCGTCTGCTTCTTCACTTTGTCCTTCTGTTTCTGTTCTGCATTCGTGATCTGGTTCTCCACCATCCGCGCCTCTCGGGCATTGTGTGAGCTCGCCTGCTCCTTTCCGATCTTCTCCTTTTTCGACAGTCCCTTTCCACTCGCGCCACTGTGGATGGGCGGATCGTAGTTGTAGTGTTCGAATTCGTCCAAATGATCTTCAGACATTATTGTGTGTTTGTCTTCGAATCGCGTGGAGTTTTTAAACAGAGTTAGGGTCTAGTCTTCAAAAGCTCGACTGGATGGTTCCAATACTTTTGAAATGCGAGAAGAGTTATACAGCTGTTACAGACGTTAAGGAGGACCTCGGTAGATTTTCGCAAGACTTTTATCCTGAGATGACCTTGCCAACGTGGTCACGTCTGTTTGTGTGTGTGCGTGCGGCGGTACGGTCGCGGCGGCGCGGAGGTTCTTGCTCGCTACTAGCAGCAGCCAGCTAGCTAGCTCGCGGCACAGCGCGCCTCGCCAGCAAGCACTCCTCACCCACTGCTACGTTGCTGGTCTTCCGCTACGTGTGCAGCATGCAGGATAGGAGCGTGTACTATGGAACGGGAACAATGTGACCTTATGTAAACACCATGGTAAACACGGCCACCTGAACAGCTGGCTTAGCGAGATAACGTGGCTATGCTCAGGCGCGGTGGAGCACCGCAATATTAATTTGCATCTCATTAAGCCCCGTTCTACTAAAAAAGTGTTTGTTTTGTTGTTTTTTTTTTTCGCGTACAGAAACTTTCGCGGTTTCCATCGGTGCCGATTTTTTCGCGTGTGTTGAAATTCGCGGTCGGTAATGATAGCGTTGTATAACAAGCGACGAGTTCAAAACATTTTCGCGTGATGTTAAATTCGCGGTTCAACCTCAAAGCGCGAAAAGCTCGAAAATAAAACCACCGCGAAAGAAACCACTTTTACAGTAGTACTAGTATTTGAATTTCCAACGGGCATCCGAGTCCACCTTCATATACATGTGGATTGAGTGAATGCAGCAATATTTATAGTAGAACACATCAGTGAAAGTTTGGGGAAAATTGGACAATCCGTTCAAAAGTTATGAATTTTTAAAGTATCTGCGTCGTCACTGCTGGATGAGAAGACTACTACAGTGTATGATGTCATATGCGTAGAGCCATATAAAGACAATAAAAAGAGAATTTCACAAAACTGTACTTTTTGAATAAAGTGCACATTTCTTCGACTTGTTACTGACATATGTTAAGGGTAATATTATTCCCCCTGCCTTCTGAAAGAGAGAAGTCAAGTGTTCTTTTGTTATATATGCGAGAAAAGTGAAAATATGTTGAATTATTGTTATTATGATGTACAAAATACACAATAATCTCACTCCTCTTTCAGCACAGGACTATATCATCAAACAGGCTACTCAGTTAACGAGAGCCTCGCAACCACACTCCTATCAGGTACCATATTCGAGAACTGAATCGCATCGCCATTCGTTCTTCCCAAGAACTGTAAGGAACTGGACTTCCCTGTCGTCAGAAATTGTTTCAGCGCCATCTGTGGGATCATTTCGAAACCGTCTAACGGTTGATCACAGTGGCTAGTATTTTCGTCAAATTTTCTATGTGCTTGTAAATATCTGTAAATAAATTGTATTATAATGTTAATAGCACCAGTCTGCAAGAATCTTCAGTCTATTGAAGGAGGCAGACTTAATCAGAAGAAGAAGAAGAAGAAGAATCTTCTTTATTCTTTCTTTATATCGTTGTACTCATGTGACATCACTATTATATTGTAGTCTTCTCATCCAGCCTTAAGTGAGCAGAAACTTCAGAAATTCATAACTTTTGAACGGATTGTCCGATTTTCCTCAAACTCTCAATGATGTGTTCTACTAATATTGCTGCATTCACTCAACCCGTATGTTTATGAAGGTGACCCCAATACGTACCGTACTATAGCGCCCCGCGCCGGGGTTACCAACGAAACTGTGTGCATGAAAAAAATCTTCTTTTTTTTTTCTTCTCCTTAATTGTGCCGCTATGCGTGCCGCTAGTAAACTCAAACTTCCCACACTATCTAACTTTTTAAAAACCTTCCTTTTGATGAAAAAATGAAATTTGAAGAAATGAAATTTGCTGCACTAGAACTTGAGATATTAAAGCGTTTTGAAAATCACCTCCGGCGCAAAACATGCTCTCTGTTTTTTTTTTTTTCTGACTGGACTATGGCCGGGCTCCAAAGTGTCCGAAATTCGCAACATAAGTTCATCAGGCCTCAATCCATATATAGTGAAAGTTTTCACTTGGTTCCACCTGTACTTTTTGAGATATCAACTTGTTTCTACATGGTTTGGAATAGTGTAGTCAGCGAAACAATTGAAAATGACGTCATTTCTTTTCCCGTAATATCGCGCATGCGTGGTACGTGAGATTCAGGATCTCGTGCTCATTGTTGGTTTACATGACATTGTGACGCAGTCAATTTTGCCAGCTGGATTTCTCGTGTTGTGTGATTTGGTAAGTAGGAAGCATAGGCCCTAATCGTGATATAGTCCCCACCTCGGGTATAACATCACCGGTGGGGACTAATAGAATCCCGACAGCTACTGTACCTTGCACACAACATTACTGTAATGTACATGACTGTACAGTGTATTCATATCTCTCTGTGCTGTGCTTGTCTGCTCTCGTCTTGATCGGTCACCTCAACGACGCGCACGGGAGTCCTAGTCTTCACCAAATACGCTTAGAAGCTCACGCAGTCTTTGGTCTTCACACTCTCTTATCTCCGTGATCTCTGTCTAATGGTCGTGATATTATAGTCCCCACTCTATGGGAATCTGTGTGCGAATTACACGGTGATGGGGACAATTTCACGACCATAGAGTAGCTCCGTGAAATCGGCCCCATCACCGTGTAATTCGCACACAGTTTCCCGTAGAGTGGGGACTATATCACGACCATTTTTTATTGATAGACGGAGATACACGGAGATAATAGAGTGTGAAGACCAAAGACTGCGTGAGCTTCTAAGCGTCTTGGTGAAGACTAGAACTCCCGTGCGCGTTGAGGTGACCGATCAAGGCGAGAGCAGACAAGCACAGCACAGAGAGATACGAATACACAGGTACATACAGTAATGACACGTGTGCAAGGTACTACAGTAGCTGTCGGAATTCTTTTAGACCCACCGGTGATATACCCGAGGTGGGGACTATACCACGATTATGCCTTTTTTGTCTTCTTTACACGTTTAGAGCATTGTGCCGGATTCCTCTTGAGTGAAAGAGAGGGGGAGAGAGAGAGAGGGAGAGGGAGAGAGAGAGAGAAAAAAAAACCTCGTCTCAACTATCGCCAGAATCCATTTACTGAATAAAGTGATGAAAACAAGTAGGCTAATATATTTTTAGCAGAATAAAAGGAAAGAAAAATGTTTCAATTACCCTTCGGTGGGCCCGTCTTTATCATCCGAGGCATTCAAGCACAGGTTGGGTGCGTGCGTCGTAGTATTTATATTGATTTTTGATGATGATAATGATGATGATGATCAATGTTATTGCTATAATGTTGTAGTATTATGTCAGTTAAATGCATTTCCCGTATTTTCCCTTTGTTCTGATGCAATTTTTATAGTTAATTTTTATAATAAATGTTATTACATTTTTAAATAGACTGAAAACTACTTTGAATAAAGAGGCTTTCATGTGGGTCGATTCAGCTGTTCTACATGTATTTCTTCATTTATTTCTTATTTTATATTTCATTAAATTAGTTAAAATATATAATATCCTCCTAATTTCCGATGCAGTTTGTGCACAAAACAGATTTTATGTTATGCAATCATTATTGTGTTCTACGCGTGTTCCGTTCCTCTGCAAGAAAAAAAAAATGTTACAATATGACATAATAGTGAGAGGCCGCTGTCCAAAGCAAACGATACATTTTCTTATTGATAACGGTCTCCCCCACTTGCATACTTCACGTATTATTTCACATGATTATATATTTGTCAGGTGAAGTTTTGTTTGTATTTTCATGATTTGACTAGAAAATTAATTAAAATGCAAATATGTAACTATAAATGCAAATCCAAAATCAAATGCAAGTGTATCAAATCACACGCAACTTTGCATTTAAACGCAGTGCAGTGCGTTGCTGAACAGACTTTCGTTTGATAATCATATGAAGAGTTTGTTTGCAAAAACCGATAAGTCCATTTTTGAAGATTTTGAAGTACGGTCTCTGTCATGAAGTACAAAATAATACCTTTTAAATGATATATCGGTCACTATACATATAAAGGCACATTTTAAAAGTTCTAGTCAAAAGAAGCAAAAATGTTCTTATTATTTTTCTTGACCTTTAATTGCAAATATCTCCATTTGGCGAATATGGACTTATCGGTTTTTGCAAACAAACTCTTCATATGAAAATAGAAAATAATTGTACGAACCTGAAACTCATTTTCCTTTAAACACAACTCTAAAAATCAAAAAAAAAAAAAAAACTCGCTGTATTGATATTCAAACGCAAGAGCGAATTGCATAGAAGATTTGCGGTTTTCATACGAAACTCATGCGTTTAAAACCATCTCTGAACATCTATGGAAGTGCATTATTGTTGAAAAGACTTCATCGTTTTTCATTTCTTACACAAAATGAAAAATTAAACGCAACTCTGAAAATAATATGCAAGTCCATTAAATCACACGGAACGCTGAAAAGACTTGCGTTTGAAAATCATACGAAACTAGAAAATTTGTAGTTTTTGTTTGTTTGTTCTTTGTTTTAATTTCATCATAAACTGAAAGGGGAGATCAGTAAAAATAGTGTCAGAGGGCAGTTTAGAATAATAATTAAATTTTTATTTCAACCAAAGTGAACTATCAAAATTGATAATTTGTAATGAATTATGGATGCTTTCAACATTTACTTGAGAAAATTTGTAACGGAAAGAGAGGCGATACTCACATGTAAAAGTGGTTAATTTTGTACCAGTAGTTGTGCCCGCATACAAAAATGCGAATTTTAAACATAACATTTAATAAGGTATCCTTTTCAGGATGCCTTACGTGCAAGTATGAATTATCTATCATGTTAAAGATCATATTCAAGCACCATTGCATTGTAAGGTGTCAAGATATTTCTTCAAACATTTGAGGTAAATTAAAAGAACATTTATTGATAAGAGTATGTAATACCTCACTAATTTTCTTCTGTCAGTTCAGTAAAAAAGAAAATGAGGTTGAGATATGAGTTTGAGATTGTCAAAATTGTATTGTAAATGGAATAAGAATAATGTTCATGCTTGATTTTCCATTATTTTCTCTACTAAACACATTCTTTTTTTATTCCTTGATTTTAATTTATATATAGTCCTCTGTGCTGTGTCCTGAATGGAGACAAGTTTTCTTGCAGTACCTGCCACTGGGCATCTGAGCTAAATGAACCGGCCTGGTTCAAGCCCTTGGTGGGTTGCTTGAGGGCTTATTAGTCAGCTGAATGAGTAAGTTTTTTTTTTGATTTGTAAAGTATGTCCCAAAACAAAGTGAAGATGTTCTTTGAGTAGTAGATAAATTTTAAAAACATTTGAACCCTTAAGTAAATATAGGTATCTCATTCCATCCTCCCTCTAGCAAATATCATTATATTTATTTTGGTCACTTATTTTGAGAAAAATTGATCATTAAAACTTTGATTTTATTTATCTTGTTTAACCCTTAAATGGACGGTATAGTAGTGGGACAGAATTTGAACTCATCTCTAAACCTCATGATATATGTATTTATTGGAGACAAAGCATGTATTAAAATGCTTGTAATTTTAAAATGAAATTTACGACCTTGTTCGAGCTTAGTGTCACATTAGATGCGAAAATAGGGCAAAATATCATTTGATCGATCACTTAATAATCGATTCATAGCTCAAGATTTTCAAAAATATCAATACAGACCTCAGCCTAGCCAGGCTTTTTTTTTTTTTTTTTTTTATAGCACCCTATGTAATATAAGGGAACAATATTCTTTAATATTTCAATTCCAAAAACACAAATTTCCATAGAATCTGCATGTAACGGTTGATTTTCAAAAGCATGATTTCGGACGCCGTCGTCATTCAGAAATTCAAAGATTCTTTTTCTTTTATTTTCATTGTTTCAAAACTTATTCTTCTCAAACAAACTTTGGAAACATGCAAACATAAATATGAGACACAGGTTTTGATAGCTTTTTTCATTTCAAATCATCAAATAATTTTCAGGCTAGGGCGCCCTCTTAAGCACTACTGAACCTCGATTTTGATGCCATTTTGAAGCCAGTTGTACATGTGTGAAGCTTTGTAAAGACTAATCAGAGAAGTAGGTGACAAAGTGTTAAGTGACACAGGGACACAGTGAAGAATAAAACAACTCAACCATATCATACAGTTCCCACAATCTAATTGGCTTAAAAAAATCTTTGCAACTGCACATAAAATCTGTGAATTTGGCACTCTTCCATGTGAACGTTTATGCGAATCTGGCATGTTATGAATTACTTAACATCGTAGTAAGATATCCAATTTTTTATTTTTACTTTATACATATGAATTTCTCCCCCCCCCCCCCGAAAACATCTTCATTGATTCCTCATTTCTCACTTGTTTACTTCAATTTGCAGCTCCCCAATTTGTGATTTCTACATGGATTAAAAAAAAAAGTTTCTACAGTACTTGTACTTTGGCAAGTGAATGCTGCTACTGATGCTCTCCCTTCATCTTGGAAGCTCCTGGAATAATTCTTCCTTTTCATGTGATGCTGTAAGTATGTTTTTGTGATTTATCCAGTACTTGCTCTGGCCCCAAGGTTAAGACATATTTTAACATTTTTTCAGGTAGAGCTGCATGGCTGTATATAGATGTTGTCAACATATATGATTTTGTGTTAAAATGAACCTCTAAAAAGTTAATGCCTTAATGCATAAGATACTAATTTCCTGCTTCAAATGGGAAAAGCTAGTGATATTAACTCCATAAACCACTGCTAGAATTGTGGTGTTTTCCCCACAAAAGTAGCACATTTGTAATGCGTTTGTGTGTGTGTATGTGCTTTTCTGTATTTTTGATTGTGTTGTAATTCCCTTAAAACCGAAAGGGGAGGAACATAGTGGGAGAGAGGGCAAATTTTGATTTTAAACAAAGTGAACTATCAGAATTGATGCTTTGTATTGAATTTAGGATGCTTTCAACAATTAGTTGAGAAAAATTGTTAAAGAGAGGTGATAGAGGGGGTATATTAGAAGCATCCCCCCCCCCTCCTTGCCAAAAAAGCCTGAGAGGTCCACTTCTTCACGAGTTTGTAGTATTTTTTTTTTTCTTGTTGTCTCCCACTGGTAGCCGGTTTTGTGCAGAGCAGAAAGGGGTAATGAGTGCACAAATGGCTTTTTTTTTTAAAGGTGTGCTCCATAAAACTTCAAAGCCTCCCCACCCCCTCACTTTTCCATGAGAAATCCTGGCTACGGGCCTGGTATTGAATTTGAACAACTCATTTGAAATATATAAGATGATTTTTTTTTCCTAAAAAGATTTTCCTTAAGGAAAATATTATAAAGAGAAAAAGAACTAGAACCCACTAATTCGTCTGTGTGATCTTGTACTTGTTTATTATCTCTGTGAATTCTTCTATGTATCACTTGACAGCCTCCTATCTGTGTCTCCTGTCTGAACCAAGATGAGGAGATTTGTAGTTCTTGCGAGTTAGTTATGACCAGAGTACCAAGGACCAAGCCATCACATTATTCTTCCATGTCACAAAGTAAGTGTGTTAATTAGAATTTTGCTGCATATACACTGTAAAACTCCCCTAAATGGAGTAAAGTTTTTATTACGTAGATCAAAGCAACGATTTTTTTATACCAGGAAAATGTAGAATCTAATAAAAAATTCAGTATGGTATCTTTTAATGAACTCAATTGCACTCTGACCCACTTATATCAGGAAAGAAACTTTTTCTTTTCGAAAATACATGCAGCAGCAAAATATTGTAGTTTATCAATACAAAATTGTGAACAATTAACCCATCCTCAACGTTATAATTAGTCATTCAACAAGAGCGCATTCTGCAAACCAGGGTCTGGCCAATGTAGACATAGAGTATTAACTTGATGATAAAGTACATCATACTTTGCATGTGTAACCCTTTAAAAAAAGGATGGGGGTGTAAAGGCCCCCTCCCCATTTTTTGCAATATATCAGTAACACAAAATGAATTCATATTCCTTGAAAGTTGGAGTAGTTGATATTAAATTTCATTTTATATTTTCAGTGTACATACATGTAATTTATTAAATGATATCCTATCCATTACTTTTGTTTACAGTGTAATTATGTAATGAAGAGGCCAGACATAACAAAACCATGTTTCATATCGATGTCTTTTTTCCCTGCTATACAAAGAAATCTATAATCTTTATGGTCTCAAGGACCTTGTTATAATGAGGTGCCAGTACGCCACTGTATTTTATTTTCTTTTACAAGTTCACATTGAAATATACAATGAAACGCAATGTTCATTAGCACTTTCAACATGTTATTGCACATAGTATTACAGTCAACTTCGCGTAAGTCGATTTTCACGGGACTGTATGTACATTCAAGTTCAAGTTTTATTTAACCAATTCATTAAACATTTGACAATTTACAAAAGGATACAGCATTAAGAAAAATGAATGGTTTGGGACCCCAAAAGAAGCAGAGCTTGTAAAAAAGGGGTCCCGGATAAACATATAAAACAAAACATACTAAAGTTTTAAGCATATTAACAAGAAGTATAATAGTAACATATTTACATAGGACAGATGCAACACATGCACACACACACACACACACACACACACACACATTCAGTCACACAAACACGTGTCACAAAAACGCTCATGCACATAGTTCACATGAAATTGCAGAAAGATACTTTCTATTTTACTATACTTTTAAATTCAACTTCCCTGATCAATTCTTGTTTTACAAATTTCCCTCAAGATAGATGCGACATGTACGTTTAAAGTTGGATAGTGTTGAGGCTGACCTAATTCTCAATGGCAAATTATTCCATTCTCTAATACAAATATATAACAAATGAATTTTGGGCAGTTTGAGTTCTTACAATAGGTTGATGAATGAGATTACTTTTACGCGTATTAAAATAAGCATGAACGGTAGAATTTAACACAAACGCATCCTTCATGAAAGATTTCGGATCACCTTGTGTCTTAAACATAAAAATCAAGCAACTTAAGATAACTAATACAAATTTCAAATGGCAAAATATGAAGTTGAATAAACAATGGCAAACTTGGACTTCTGTTTGAATTTGTAATATACCTTACAGCTTTTTTCTGAAGAACAATCAACTTATCTGTATGAGTCTTATCAGTATTTCCCCAAGCTACATTACAGTACATTAAATGAGGCATAACTATGGCATTATACAGAGTAATTAAGGTTTCTTTTGGTAAATAGAGACGTAACTTGGATAAGATACCAACACTATGAGAAACTTTAGTACAGACGTAACTGACGTGGTCTTTCCACGATAAATATTCATCGACTATAACGCCTAGGAATCGCACATTATAGCTTCGATCAATCTGGTTACCGCCTATTACCAGTGGAACAATGTCATTTTGGATTCTTTTCCCTCTTAATCTAAATACAACATATTGAGATTTACTAGTATTCAATAATAGTTTATTACAACAAAACCATTCAAATATATTACCAATTTCATCATTTACAGACTGCATGACTTGCGTCGACTTAGGCGATAATTCGACGTATGCAGAGTTTTAATACAAGCAAATTTATGGAGAGAAATAATATTGAGACTTTTTAAAAGACATCGACTTAGCCGATTATTCGAGATATGCGACGTCCACCTAGGCGGAGTTGACTGTATTTTTATTTTCAGTTTCAATCGTCTATTGCAAAAAATAAGTAGAGAATGAACTCAATAGAAAAGGCAAACAGAAATATTGCAAAATGTAATGCATTAAATGCCTCCTTTATTAGACATGTGACATAATTATTTGTTTTGATAGCCTGAATATAATACAGATTTCCCCATGCAACAAAGGAAGAAAGAGAAAGATAATCATCTAAAAAGGTGTGTTTTCTATGTGGACTGACAATAAAAAATACTGAAATGTGTTTGATATGGCTTAATTTTGGTAACAAAATGTATACCTTCCAAAGGAAATAGGCTCAAGGGGCTTCCAGATGATAAAAATAAGCACTACGTGATGCCATGGTATTGTTGATTCTTCTGCAAGAGGGATTGTATTATTGTATATAAACATAACTTACATGCTTATATGCCTCCCATTTAGTCTAAATTTTATTTCTCAATTTTAAGAATGTGACATAAACAAATTTGTCAAGGTATATTGTAAAGTGGTTTCCAATTATTAATAAATTCAATTCAATAGTTCATACAAGTAATTTAATGATTTCCTTTTTTACAGCTGCGCGGATGTTCCTGCCCGTCAACTCATCAGGGTTCTTACAGTTCCTCAAGACTCGCGGAACCAAGCCTTGGTGGTGTTTCTCCTTCGAGGTGGCTAGCCCATTACCGAGAGAGCATGGGGCGCAAGTTGGTTTCAGATCTGGCCCATCCAGGAAGGCCTTGTCTATCCTGCAGTAAATGTAATAAAAGTAAAAAAGATGAACCAAGAAATTTTTTTCACATTGTATCATGGCCTACACATCAGCAAGATTTTGCAAGAGAAAAATTCAATTTAAAGGACGATGCATGCTTGTGTGATGCTTGTCGACAAGAAGTAAAACGTAGCTTAAGTGGTATTGCTCCCAGCAAGCACAGAAGAAAGGATCGGCCCCCATGTTTCCTCCAAGCTTTTAAAAGGTGTGACAATGTAAGCAGCGTAGACAGTGCTCCCCAAAGCTGGGCTGACTTTGCCTCTAAACTGAATCTTCTTGAGTGTCCAGCAGCATCACTTCCTTCAACGGTTCCCCTTTGTCAATCACATTATGAGAAATTGAGAAGTAAACCTATTTGTTCGATTTGTAGGAAAACAATCGTTGATAGAAAGACCAAACAATGTACTGACTACGAAGCATACAACCAGCTGATCGAGGATATAGGTGGAGGAATTATGCTCGATGCAAACTCCACTCTCTGTCAGAACTGCTATTCATCTACAAAGATGTTGGTCTACAAGCAAAGCAAAGTTTCAATTGACTCTGACCTTGAAGTCCTGATAAAGCAAGAAGAGGATATTGCAGCAGAAGCGTATAATGCAGATATGCACACATTTGCATCAGCTTCGACAGTAACTGTTGTTGAAAATGGCACCAGCTATCAGATTGTGTATTCCCAACCAAATACAAACGTCAACGAAGGAGATGACTTCATCCCATGCAGCTCGTCACCTAAGCCAGTGAAACCAGCTGACCTTCTATCAAAGAAAGTTCCTCGGGATCCAAAATATCTGTACCGTTGCTCGGCACGCAGAAATGATCCAGAACTTCGAATGCCAGCTCGGGATGCAGAAGGAAATCTCCTGGATCCCAAACATCAGATGCAAGATAACAACCTGGTAAAGGCATACATAGACGAGATCGTTTCCTTCTTAATCCTTCTTATATATACGTTTCTGTACGATTGATGTGCACCGAGTTGGAAG
The DNA here is from genome assembly GCA_033980235.1 of Diadema setosum. NCBI lineage: Eukaryota > Metazoa > Echinodermata > Echinoidea > Diadematoida > Diadematidae > Diadema > Diadema setosum. The sequence continues at coordinate 12,814,913 of CM067065.1, forward strand.
AGGCATTCATTGAGGAAAGTGAGAAGTGTGAGAAGGATGATACATGATTTTGTAAATGTGGACAACATCTGAGAGGAAATATGGAAGGATTTGTTGGAAGAAGGTGCATACACATAATTGTAGCAAAAATTACTAGTACTTAATACATAAAAACACTTTTTTAAATTCAATTCAATAGTTCATTTATTTCCATCATCAAAAAGAAAAAAAAAGTTGACATGATCCAAAGTGATACAATTTTTTTTTCATTTCTCTTACACTCGTCTGATAAAGTTTTTTTTTTTTTTAAATACAATATAAAGTGTATACACGAATGATGTCGTAAAAAAGAAACAATGCACTTTGCCATGGCAACAAAAATAGTAAATAGTCACAATGATGGAAAACAGTGTTCCACTAAAAAAGCCAAGCTTTTAAGACGTGGAACACTGGAACACTTTAAAACAATGTACATAGGAAGAAAGACAGTACCACACACATGATAGTGATTAACACACACACACACACACCAAAAAAAAATAAATAAATAAAAAAAAATAATAATAAGGCCTACCTGCATGTACATCAATAAAGAACATGTTCATGCAGGTAGTGCATACAAAATATGGGGGGGGGGGGGAGCGCAGGTGCCCCTCCAATCGGATTGCTTCGAAAAGGATTATCAGCCTATGTACACACAGGGACCCCGAGAACCAGCACACATGAGGGGGGGGGGGGGGGGAATTGATGGTGCCCCCCCCCCCCCCCCAGGAAAGAAATCAGCCTGCCGCATACTGCTGCGGCTGCCTTGCCGCAGACAGGCATCATTTTCACATGCAGATTCTGCTGCCGCAGACACTTCCAGGCCAGTGAGGGAGACTGGAGTGTCTGTGGCAGATCTGCGGCAGCATTTTTAAAATAATTAGAGGTTGTGGCAGATCTGCGGCAGATCTGCAGCAGACTGTTAATGATGAATATTCATAAGTACGATTTCAGGAAGAGGAAGTGGCAGATCTGCCGCAGATCTGCCGCAGATCTGCCGCAGATCTGCCGCAAGATTTCTACACAGGTATTATGCAGTAAATAAGCGGGAAGGCTGCGGCAAGTCAGCGGCAAGTCGCTGCAGCTATGCAGACTCCTATTAAATATGTATAGATCTAGTAAATGACCTACATCGGCAAGTATGCGGGAAGGCTGCTGCAAGTAAGCGGCAGGTCTGCAGCAGACCCTAGTATTCTAGACTAGCTAGTTCTACATTATTGCAATGCATCACATGATTTATATACCCACAAAAAAAATTGTTATGTTTTAAGGCATGGTTACTAAACTATCTGTGGCAGATCTGCGGCAGATCTGCGGCAAGATTTCTACACAGGTATGCAGTATGCGAGAAGTCTGCCGCAAGTTCCTTCCTCTGGCAGCCTTCCCGCAGATCTGCCACAGACTGTTCCTGCCGCATACTAGTATGCGGCAGGTCTGCAGCAAAGCTTGGTTCTGCCGCATACTCCCGCTTACTCTTGCCGCAGACTAAAAAGTATGCCGCAGATCTGCGGCAGACTTTTCTTTTTCTTATCCCCCCCCCCCCCCCCCCCTAATTCGTCAACCCAGGCATTGTAGTATGGTAAGGATAAGGCAGGGGTGGCGGAATGAATTTGAAAGTGCGGACCAAGCTGTTGGTCTCAGCTACCAAAAAAGTTTTCTTCCCCACCAGCGCCGAAAAGTGTGTGTGTGTGTGTGGGGGGGGGGGGGGGGGGGGAGGGGGGATGCTCATTTTTTTTTCGTGGCCGCTGAAAATAATTCAGATTTACGTAAACCCCCCATCCGCTTTCGTCCAACTATGCCATCCACCCAGTAGAAGGTAAGCAAAAAAATAAATAAATAGATAAATAAAATAAGAATCATATAAATAAAATTTAAAAGATGATAAAAATTGGATTTTCTGTGTCATCGGATATTTATGAATAAATAGTTTTTCCTCCTCCCCCCCCCCCCTTCCCTAGGCCATATTTTCTTCTTCCTCACACATGCATGTGACACAGGAGAAGATTTTTTGCATTTAGATCTATATTGTCTCACAACACAGTTCTCAGTTTCTAGATTAACATGTCAGCTCAGTTCAGTTTGCATTTTTCTACTTTCTCGTGTTTTTGTTTCTGTTAAAATATCTCCTTCGTAGAAGGTGAGAAATTACAGGTACATTTATTCAACTAGTGCAGTGGCTGAGTGTCGAACGGCGGTGACTGCTGAGCTAACTGCCGCGCACGCTGCATGCAGCAATGCGTTGTGTGTGCTGCACATGCAACGCTAAAGTGACGCGATTATATACATGGGACCGACCTGTACGCTTTGCATTCGTGTCATTTTTGACATCATCTTCTGTTTTTTTCTGACACAACCATGACCCGCGGGTAGCTTGTCAACCAGATGATGAGAAAAGAAGACGAGAAGAGAAGTTAAATACCGAGAAGCCGAGTTATTGAAGCTCGGCAAGTCGACTTGTTTGGGTCAAGAAGACAAGAAGCCGAGTTACTGAAACTCGGCACGTTGATTTGTTTTGGACGAGAAGACAAGATAATAAGTTGCTGAAACTCAGCAAGTCGATTAGTTGGGGACAATAAGACAATATGACGGGTTGTGGGATCTCGGAAAGTCAACTTGTTTTCGACATGAAGACAAGATGACAAGTATTTAGAACTTAGCTAGTCTACTTGTTTGGGACAAGAAGACAAGATGATGAGTTGCCAAAACTTGGCAAATCGACTTATTTTGGACAAGAAGACAAGATGACAAGTTGTTGAAACTCGGGTTGTCTACTTGTTTGGGACAAGAAGACAAGATGACGAGTTGTTGAAACTCGGCTAGTCTACTTGTTTTGGACAAGAAGACAAGATGATGAGTTGTTTGAACTCGGCAAGTATAGACTTATTTGAGACAAAATGACAAGATAATGAATTGTCGGAACTTGGCAAGTCGGTTTGTTAAGGACAAGAAGACAAAAAAAAAATGAGTTGTAGGAACGCAGTTAGTCGACTTGTTTTGGATAAGAAGTTACAAAAAAAGCTCCTTAAACATTTATTTATTTTGTTTATTTACTCTATTCATTTCAACATATTTTGACAGGATAACAAGATCAGCAGGTGAGTGCTGTTTTACATCAAGGTCCTGTACAATCCAACTATATAAATATAAAATAGTGTTACATAAAATAGGCATAAAAACCACTACAAAAATACAATTGTAATAAGCAATCAGAGTTGAAAGGAGCAAAACGTCTAGTTAAAATCAGTAGTAACCAGATCAATGTACGATATGCAAAACAATATGATAGAAAAGGATATATTAAAACAGCGATTAAAATGATGCAAGATAATATACACAATCAAACCATAAGATGTACAAAAGGAGTTTAAAAAAAGTATAACCAAAGTTTCTTGTGAATTAAAAAAATTGCTCCGTTCTGGTGGTTCTTTAACGCTTAGTGATTCGAAGCTTTTCTTGTAACCATTGCCTTCTTTTGTGCAAGGAAGGAATGATGGAATTATTATGGGGGGGGGGGGAGCAAAGTGAGATGTTTGTGGGTTATTGATGTTTTGGCCTGCTCCGCGAAATGCCCATGTCGAAATTGTTCTGTTTTAGTTGTGTTTTAATGCTAGATTAGTTTTAATCTTTTTGTAATTCTAAGCATTGCTTTGTAAACATTGCTATAATTCTCATTTTGGAGGGAATTACTGGGGGCCGGGGACAATATTTCCCCCCAATATTTTTATTGCCAACTGCCTCAATCCCTCCCCCACCCTTCACGAGGAAAAAATCATTCGATTTATCATGAACACATATATTTTAATATCTCTGAAACCTGCTGGGGGTGATTGTACATACCCCCCCCCCCCTCCCCGCTATCTACGCCCCTGCTTGGTAGGGTGGGGTGCTCTGGGAGATAGGAACAATATGTTTGCGAAATATGATATTGATGTATAGAAGTAAAGGAACGACATAATATACATAAGTGACAGGTTTATGAACTGAGCTGCCTTCTCCCCTCCATCTCCGTAAATCGATCTATAAGTTTGACTCTGTTTTCTTTCTTTTTTTCTAGTTCTTGCAGCTTGCCAAAAAAGTTAGTGCTAGTGGACGTAGATAAATATGCCCTCTGGCAAGTCCGGCCTTGGTAAATCAATTCTATGTGTCAATATCACATTTTGTTGAGAAATGCCTAGGATATTACTTTTGTCAATTGTTATTTGTAGGTTGAATAACTCACAAACGCTTATTGAATGGCTAAATAGTGCAGGTCTTTTATTTGGTTTTAATCCCAATTAGTTGCTTAATTAATTTTCAGTTTTTCCCCAAAATTTCAACATCTCAAATGAAGAGGCTTGAAGAGAAAGGCATATAGGTACGTACTATTTACTGTTGCAATTTATTCATAGTTTGATATAATTTCAGATAGTTTCAAATGCTTTAAAGAGCAAGTTGCTGCCTTCCGTCTGTCAAACACGTACATGTATTTCAACACTAATCTTTTCCATGATAACAATTTGTGGAATATGGCAAATAGCTTACAAATCAGGAAGGATATCAACTTTCCAAGAGATTGCTGCCGTGTGAAAGAGAAACTCAGTATGCAAATCCACAATGCAATGAGGTTGCAAAATGTCACAAAGAAATCTGTATATTGACTTTCCGAGTTTCAACAACACGGCTTCTTGTCCCCTTGTCCAAACAACTTGTCATCTTGATTTCTTGTCATAAACATGTCGACTTGGAGAGTTCCAACAGCTCATCATCTTGTCTTCTTATCCCCCAAAAGTCAATTTCCGAGTTTCAACAACTCGTTATCTTGTCTTTATGTACCAAACAAGTCGACTTGCTGATTTTCAACTCGGCCTCTTGTCCCAAACAACTTGTCATCTTGAAATATTGTCCGAAGCAAGCCATTTGCTGAATTCTTACAGCTCGTCATCTTTTCTTCTTGACCCAAACAGGTCCACTTGCCGAGTTTCAATAACTCGGCTTCTTGTAATCTTGACTTCTTGTCCTTAACAAGTCGACTTGCCGCGTTTTAACAACTCATCATCTAAATTTCTTGTCCCAAACAAGTAAACTTTGCGAGTTTCAACAAAAGGTAATCTTGTCTTCTTGTCATAAACTAGTCAACTTTCTGAGTTCTTACAACTCTTCATCTTGTCTTCTTGTTCTAAACAACTCGACTTGCCGAGTTTCAACAACTGGTCATCTTGACTACTTGTCCCAAACAAGTCGACTTTCCGAGTTTCAACAACTCGTCATCTTGTCTTTTTGTCCCAAACAAGTCGACTTGCCGAGTTCCAACAACTCGGCTGCTTGTCTTCTTGACCCAAACAAGTCGACTTGCCGAGTTCCAACAACCCGTCATCCTGTATTTTTGTCCAAAGCAACTCGACTTGCCGAGTTTCGACAGCTCTTCATCTTGTCTTCTCGTCCCAAACAAATCGACTCAACAACTCGTCTTGTTTTCTTGACCCAAACAAGTCGACTTTCCGAGTTAAAATAACTCGATCGGCTTCTCGGTATTTACCTGTCTTCTCGTCTTCTTATCGCGTCATCTGGTTGGCACGTAGCCGGGAATATTACGGTATGAAATTTAAAATGCAAACAGATAAATAAATTTGAAAGTGCGAAGGCATTTACGTTAGTTGCGGCATAGGGAGCTTTAGATTTTGACGCGCGGACGTTTGAGCCGACGCTTGCGCTGGGCGTTCTCCTCTTGGGCGTTCTGCGTCGTGTGGAAAAGTAGCTTTAGATTACGCTGGGACGCAACGTATAAAAAATAAAATCACGCCCCAATATGATCAGTGCATGAGGAAGCTCTCTACGTCGCAAACTGTGCGGACGTGAAAATAGCCCAGTACGTGTAGTAAACAACTCAGGCGACGCAAGCTAAAAATAGATTGACTTTACCTGCGCTACTGCGCACGCTCAGAACATTTTTTTTTTTTCCTTTGAACGTCCGCGCGTCTAAAATCTAAAGCTCCCTATTGTCTTCTTCCTCCGATCGAGTTTTCTTTCGCAGCACGTCCTTGAAAAACAAAATCGCCGAAAAGATAAAATCCGCGTTACAAACATACACATTAGTTACGTAAGTTAATTAGTATTAACAATAATTCTGTCACAAATGGGTAAAATTATTTCGTATACGTTTATTTCCTCGACGCAAGTTGTAACGTTAAAACTGTACGATCCACAGGCTGATGTTCGTATTTGCGAGATTCATGCATGGTAAAAAGGAGTACCAAAACGATTTTTTTTTTAAATACAATTCGCTAATAAAAAAAAATATGCAAAAAAAAAAAAAAAACAACAACACATCACGGAAGCGCGCTCGGGAACTATGGGGGGGGGGGGGGGGAGGGAGGAGGGTCGCAAAAAATAAACAAACAAACAAAAGCCGCAAAACACGCGAAATGATCACCGAACTATTAAAATGATACGTTGCCGATCATTTTGCCGATTTCCGATCCGATACCGATTTATCGGCAAATTTTCCGATCCGATTTTCCGATCCGATCATAGCTTGAGGTTTTACTAAAACCCCTAAAGATGGCGAGAGTTTCGCTTGTTTTCTGACAGCGGGATACAAAAAACGGCCATAAGAACAGAGAACTATTGATAGAAACACCAAAGTTCACAAAAATTGTGAAGGAAAAAGGGTTGGAGAAATAAATTATACAATATATAGTAAGACCCCTTACTCACATTTATAATTTGTCTATCGTTTATGGTATTGTGCCCGATAAAATGAAAATCGCAAAAGTTGTTCCTATTTTCAAAAAAGGAAATCGTACAGAAATAGGTAACTATCGACCTATATCTTTACTTACAGTTTTTTCAAAAATTCTTGAAAAACCTGTATACTCTAGACTTACTGCATTTCTTAAATCATGTAATATTTTTTCTACTTCTCAATTTGGTTTTCGTGAAAGGCACTAACATCTCATGCTATCTTGTGTTTAGTAGAGAAAATAGCATCTGCCCTAGATAATCATCTTCATACTATTGGTATATATTTAGACTATTCCAAAGCGTTTGACACTGTCAATCATGATATCTTGTTGCATAAGCTCTATTACTATGGTATAAGAGGATCAGCACTTGAATGGTTTAAAGTTATCTTAGAAACAGACAACAGTTTGTACTTGTAAATGGTACTGGTTCTAGTATGCAATCTGTCACCTGTGGAGTACCCCAAGGGTCTCTTCTAGGACCGCTGTTATTCTCTATGTAAATGACTTTCCAAAATCATCAAATGTCTTTTCTTTCTTGTTATTTGCAGATGACACTAGTATTTTTTGCTCTAACAAAGACCTGAGTGTCCTTGGAGACAGTTAAATATGGAATTACATGGATTAACTAATTGGATTCATGCCAATAAGTTATCCTTGAATCTTAAACAAAATACATGTTATTTAGTATAGAGAAGAGACACCTTAATGCCTGGTCCTGTAATTTTTTATAATGTTCAGATTGAAAGAGTTATATCAACCAAATTTCTTGGCATCCATATTGATGACAAGTTGAATTGGAAAATGCATACAACTCACCTTTGTAATCTTCTCTCTAGAAATTGTAATAGGTATGATGAACAAACTAAAGTCTTTTCTTCCAAATAGCATTTTGGCCATGCTATATTCACCTTTGATTTTGCCTTACTTAAACTATGGTGTATTAGTTGGGGTGCTACAGCCAAAACTCGCTTAGAAAAAATTTTGCTTCTTCAAAAGAGAGCTGTTAGGATTATGTCAGCAGCAAATGCACATGCATGCTCATACTGATACGCTGTTTTATGGGAATAATGTTTTGAAAATACAAGATATTTATCTATTGTATTTGGCATCCCTCATATATTGTATCAGATCAATAATGGTAATGTGCCCCACGCAATAGCGTCCATGTTTGTTAAGAATGATAGAATACACAATTATTGTACAAGACAGGCTGCTTTATTTCACATCAGTCCCCAACTCAGACTGTCGCATTGGCAGGCCCAAAATACTGGAACTCTCTGCAATCCTCTTTTATAGACAGGCCATTAGCCTATCTGGATTTAAAGGTTGAGATGAAATCTTATCTTCTTGACAGATACACACAAATCCTGATTTTATTTTTTTCATTACTGTACTTCAGATGAAATAACTTGCATATACATTTTTGTGCATAATGTGAGTCTGTTTTATGAATAGCAATTGCGACCTTTTTCAAGTTGTTGTTTACTGAGGTCCTACTTACTGTACAAAAGATTTGTGTGACATACAACTTGTGTCAAATATTTTGACCTTGCTTCTGTGTATTGAAATTTGAACCTGTATATATAATATAATATATATATATATATATATATATATATATTTTTTTTTTACATTCTGAAATTTGTCAGAGGGAATACATACATATGTTTCCACTGTTGATAAAGTAACAGTGTAATCTTTAAATAGGGCTGAGTGTTAAATTCACATCTTTATGAATATTTAGATAAGTATGTAGGCTTTTGATATAATCTGCTTTATTGGTTTTACATTATTTTTTTTCCATTGATTAATGCTGAGCTACACCTTAGTTAAGCACTGGATATCTTGTAAGTCATTGCCTTTATTTCACCCTCTTTACTCTTGTCCCTGTAACTGTGTGTCCAAGTCCAAGTTATTTTTTTTTCTTCCCCATTATTCAATCCCTAATATTTTGTTTAAATACATTTTTTTCTTTTAACATCCGTTAGTGTGCTTTCTCCCCCCCCCCCCCCACACACACAATTATTTCATTTTCGCATATTGTATGTATATATTGTATAGTAAGGGTACTAGGTCTCGCGCAGGGACGTAATGATCGCGCATAGCGTAACTGCGTATAGCAAGCATTAATACGCGTAAGACTAAGCGCAAAATTTGCCGATACGCCCATGGAATAAACATACCTGACAACCGCTAAAAATGAGAAGGAAGCAGGTAAGAAATTTAGATTTCAAACAAATTTTTCACTAAATTTCCAATTTTGTGGAACAAATTTTTCACTAAATTTCCAATTTTTTACGTTATAATTTACCTACCTTAGCTTGAAATCTTTTTTTAAGGATGTTGTAGCCTAGACGTGTCGTCTCGCTTGTCTCGTTCGTATGATCGTAGCCGATAGAATTCGTAATTTGTTCGATCGATCGTTGATAATATTCTACGAAAGCCGAAGCACGCTACAGCCGCAGAGAGGGGCAGACATTTTCACGCATGAAACTACATAGGGCAGCTGCGCGATCTTTACATACCCCAAGAAGGTGAACGCATAAAAAAAAGTCCGAAATACAAACGGCGACAGCGCACTACTCCGTCATCGTATCATCAGGAGATTCTGGGAGGTGATTTTTCTGCATTTTCGTGATATTCATTGAGAAATTCAGGTACGATTATGGAATAACTTCTATTATAAGAGCATTTCAAATTTTCGTGCGCGATATCTAGACCCCTCAACCATACATAGTTTTCAGGCTGAATTTTCCAGTCTTGTGTATCTGGTGTTATTTTGTTCTTTGTTTTGTATCTGTAAATAGGAGTTTCTGCAATTTACAAGCTTTGCTTCTCAGCAGGACTCCTATCTTTTCCACCTCCTGTACTAGTATATGTTAACTCTTTTTAGCTATCTGTCGTGTTTGTGTAATCATTGATTTCTTGTCTTCACCCAATACCGAGATATTACAATTTCTGTAATTTATTTTCTTGGTGGAATTGAACAAATAAATTGAATTGAATTGAATTGAATTGAATTGAATTGAGAGGATAGACCGATCGCCACTGCATAGGTATCGCGATATCGATTGCCATATTCACCGAAAACGAACGAAAAATGGCTGCCTCCAGCTCGGATGCGCTGCCGGCGCAGTTTGAACTGTTGAATGACGAGGAATTGGATGAATTAATCTCTGGAACTCAGTCGACGAGCACGAAGCGATCTCTGAAATTCGGATGGCAAAAATTTGAGGCCTTTGTGAAATTTGCCAATACTTCATTGACGGATATTTCCCGTGAAAATTTGGATCAGTTACTGTCAAAATTTTACGCTGGGGCAAGAAGGGAGGACGGTACATCGTACAGCAAACGTACTATTCAGACAATCAGGTATGCAGTACAGCGTCACTATCTAGACGAACGAGGTTTTGACATTTGTGACAAAAGCACATTTCCTAAAAGCAATAGAGTTTACAAGGCAGTTCTTGTAAAGCTCAAGAGAGAGCGGAAGGCAAACGGTAAACACAAAGTCAAAGAAGCGATTTCACCTGGTGACATGGAAAAAATTCAGAATTGTGAGGACCTGAATTGTAATACACCTGCGGGGTTACAAAACAAGGTGTTCGTTGATTTAATGATGCATTTCTTCTACCGAGGGCGAGACTGCGTTCGTTTAATGAAGCCTTCAGATTTTTCTGTTCACACCGACGAGAATGGACGTCGTTACTTGACAAAGAGAGACTGTTTAACCAAGGATGAATCATCCACGGGATTGATGTTTGAGGTTCCGACAAGTGAAAAATGCCCTCTGAAGTCTTACCTGACTTACGTATCCAAACTTAATGACAACTGCCCTTTCCTATGGCAGAAACCGAAAAGTAAAGTACCTGTACTTGAAGATGTACCATGGTATGATAACTGTTCTATTGGCGTTAATACCATTTCCAAGAAAATGAAACAAATTTCTGCATCGGCAGGCTGCAGTAAAATATACACAAACGATTGTGTAAGACTAACGTTAAGAGCAAGACGCATCACCTCACTAGACAGCGCTGCGTTTGAGTCGCGTGACATAATAGCCGTCGGTGGTCATCGCAGTGCAAATTCTCTGAAGCATTACAGCAAATTTGGTGTAGAACGGAAGAGAGAAATGAGCAGTCACTTGTCAAAAAAACTCTGTGGCACATCAGGAACACCAGCACAGTCCAAGAAGAGCGTACAACTTCAAAGACATGATCTTTCTGATGTCGGTGTTAGATCTACTGTTGCAGGTGAAGAACATAATCATGATCATGGAACAGAGTCACAGGAGCAGGAAATGTCAATTACCCAGGTACTATTCAGAGTTCTCAGACAGACTCAAGAGTCAAACAGACAATCTGGGGGGTGTTTCATCAACATTTGTCGGCGCTGACAACTTCGATCACCATAGTACGGTAACAGTCGGTGACCAGAGCATCTCAGCCAATCAAAACCAAGGATTTTGCTGAAATTAGTCGGCACCGACAGTTATCAGCGCCGACAAACGTTGATGAAACACCCCCCAGGTTCACGAGTACGAGTATCACTATCGGCATCGCCATATCGGAGTGTCTCCATAGACAGAACTCGCCTCCATAATTATCCACAATTAACTGTGAGGTGTATTTCCACAACAAAAGGGATCCAGTTTCGGTTGAGACCTAATTTTAGGTTTCTAACATATTTTGGTGAGATAATGAGAAACCTCTTATGAAATACATACTTGCCAACATTTTCATTTGAGAAAGCGGTAGAATCCAGGATGCCTACTGTGTGCGAGCAGCGCTAGCTTGAATGCTATTAAATTATAGTAATGAAATCGTTCAAAAGCGGTAGTCTACCGCCAAATGCAGTAGAGTTGGCAAGTATGGAAATATGACAGAGCATGTCATTCTGTAAGGAATTCAACATTTTGTGTGATGGAAATTGGTTTTGAAAAGGCTGAGATATAAAAAAAAGAGCAATTTTAATAAAGTGTGGGACCCACACTTTACTACGATCGCTTTGTTTTACTTTGTTTTTGGATGTTTCAGTCGTTCTAAACCTGATTTTCATCAAATAAACTTTTAATTCTTCTTTTATATGAAAATGGTATGCTCTGTGCTATATCATAAGTGTTTTCTCTGTATCTCGCAGAAAGTTAAAAGCCCAATTCTCATCTCCACCAATACTGTACCATCCCTTTAAGCCAATGACATATTATATATCGGAACTTGTACATGAGATGGTGTTTAGTATTTACAATGTTCTACAAGTTTAGTCTTCACTTCACTATCTTGAATTTTGTTGACGTTTGACTTTTGAGCTTTTTTATTCGTATTTAAAGTGGGTCTGCACTGGAAAGAAACATGTCTAGCGCCATCATAAGGGTCTTTTTTCTCTGTGGTGCCCGGCATTTCTCCCATAATGCCGAGAGGCGTGCAGCAATTAACCTGTTCCATACTGAATTCTGATATCCCCATAGACTTAACACACAGATCACCAGGTTCCCGTAAACATAGAGGATGGCCTAGCAGCGCAGCGGCTCGCTTCGATCCAGCATTAGCAATCCAGTGCATACGTTATGCCACATACCATAGTACATCTACAATTTGTATGTACCATGGTATACGTACCATTATACATTTATACGTTGTCACTTATCACTTCACGATCTGTTCGGTGCTTTCAAACACTGTCTTCAACACTCAGATCGTTTATTCTGATCGTTGTGTCAAACTTCAATCTGCAATTATGTCGTGGATACAGAGAACTCCCGTTATGAGGAACACCCCAAAATTATCACTATTAAAGTCTAGATGGTAAAAAATTCGCTTGTAACGAACACGGTTAGCAAAATTTCCGTTATAACGAAGTCTTTTCCGAGCGCCACAGACAAAGAAAAACAAAAGAAATGTGCTCTGTTATAACGAAATGCGAATTGCTTTTCGAAAATACCTAGCGGAACAAGCATTTATAGCGTCTCTGCATGGGTGAACGCTTCACACCACTGTGTGTTCGCTCTTTGTGTCACGCACAGTTTCTGAGGGGAACTTGCTTTTATTAAATTGTGATATAGTTATCTCATCACATTTCACAGAGCTTTCCGGTGTATGAATGAGTATTCAGCAAACAGAATGTTATATATGTACGTGGTTTCCTTGTTTTCGTTATATGTTGTATTTGTTTGGTTATAACGAAATTTTGTTATAACGAAAGAAAACTGCCGGTCCCGAGCATTTCGTTATAATGGGAGTGCACTGTACGACTTGGTAAATGCTGCATCCAGTGAGAGGAGATGCGAGCTGCGCTGGTGTATAGCGAGTAGGTCATTGGGCTGAGTGAGTGGATTGTCATGGATCTCTCCCGCGACAAGTAACCCGTTCCCTCGTTATCGGCCGTCTATTTCCAAGAAAAGCAATGAAATCAAATGTGAAGTAAAATCAAGTGCTGGCATCACTAGTTTTAATATTATATAGTGTAACCCCCAAAATATCCATGCCCCAATTTTACTCAACTCCCATTTAAATCTATTATATATCTATATATATTTTTAGCTTGCGTCGCCTGAGTTTTTCACTACGCGTACTGCTGGGCCATTTTTACGTCTGCACAGGTTACAACGTAGAGAGCTACTTCAAGCACTGGTCATATGGGGGCACGATTTTATTTTTTATATGTTGCGTCCCAGCGTAATCTAAAGCTATTTTTCTACTCGACGCTGGGGAGAGGAGAACGTCCAACGCACTCGTCATCTCAAACGTCTGCGCGTCAAAATCTAAAGCTCCTAAATGACAAGCCTTACGCACTCTATCCTGTGCATCATTAGTATACTATCGCTCGCCTGCGCTGCGCCTCGCACCTTGGAGAAAAACGCAGACTGACTCCGACTACTGGTCACATCGACTGTAGTCTAGCTGACTCTTTTTACTCGTAGCGGTGATCGTGTACGCCGTCAAGCTGTATGAGGGCGTGACACCCAAGGATTGTGATACGCCGAGAACTGCGATACCCAAGAAAAAAGAGTCCAGTAAGATACTTTTGCCGGATCAAGCAGGGTCAAGAGTTCACGCCAGAGTGGTCATGAATATTTATGACTCGCAGTCAATCAAACAGTTTTACTAGTTAATGAGAATACCAACTGATCGCACTCCCACTGGTAGTGTGTGGTATACCTCCACTACACATTACTGTACTAGGCCAGGGAGATGAGTGTTTCCTCTCACTTCCCTGACTAGGCATTGTGCGCCAAAATAGGGAGTTTTGTTCTAAAGTTGAGCCTTAGGCTGTGCACTAATACTTCGGCCGCCACTTCATCATTCGGCATTATGTTACATGCTTTCTTTATATGATGAGCTACAAGCTGTCCATTCCATGATTTCATGAAGTCATCATATTATAAAAGTCTTTACATAAAATCTCAGAAATACCAAAGACTCTTATGCAAAAAGTAATTGATACGTATAATTTATACAAGAGAAGTATATTACATATAATCAATTCTGTGTGTCTTCTGAGCGAGAAGTCTTTTCACGAAACATAGGGAATGACGACATGGCCGCTGATGAGGTACACACACAAAATGTTTCATTTGACATTAAGCTTGTGCAGATTACAGACTTTATTTTAGATCGGTTCCTCCGAGAATAACAGAATGACATCCGTAAAAGGGTCAATCCCACTATATCCGATCAGATAGGCCTACGTGATTTTCATAAATATGTCACATGACTTTTGATCAATATTCCAATAGATGTATGAGGAATCATGTGTCATAGAAGTTGTATTTTGGTAAAGCAACTCTATCAAAGATAACCAGACCCCCCCCCCAAAAAAAAAAAAAAAATTATATATATATATATATATATATATATATATATATATATGATTCCAAAATATCAGTAGGAACCAGATTCAAATAGTCAATCGTGCAAAGACGCATTTCACAAAGATAGATTTCTGTTTTTCAAAGCATGTAGATAGGAATGAACAAAAAAAAAAAAATAGCCATGGTCATCACAGGCAAGTGAAATTCATTGGATTGCGGAGTAGGATATCGAAGAGTTTCGTTTTGTTTTGTTTTCTTTTTTGTTGTTTAACATAGATTGAGTTAAATACAGACGGGAGATAATTTTTGTTTTTTCCTAAATACAAACAACCAAAATCGTAAAGTCTTTACAAAAAAGTCCCAAAAATAAAAACACATTGTTTTCATAAAATGAAATAAAATAAAACACTAATTCTTCCTCTTCAGAAGACATATTTCATCAAGCAAATTCAAAATGTTATGCTAATTTATATCAGGTATTTGCAATTCAGTTATCTATTTGCAACTTCTGCCTTCAGCCTTCAGCCTTCAGCCTTCAGCCTTCCCTGACGAATTCCATAAAGGTATTTTAAGATTCAACGACACATACGTTATACTCTGCTTTGAGATTTCTCCTCAAGGATTACGACAGCCTATAATGCCCAAGTGCAAGGAACTCCTCCCATATCTCACTATAAAACCAATTAAAGTATCTCTATTCTCATACTAGCTTATTTTTTTTAATATTAAAACTGATATTACATATAGTGTGAAACTCAACGCGGTAAGCCTTTATGCTCGCGTAATCAAAGCGTGTTTTTGTATTCTAACCTGTAATACTTTATAGCACACTATTCACAATGAGAAGCTTTGATGGCATATTTCATTGATGAAATCACTTTATATCATTGTCAGAGCCAAGTAGAATGATTTGTGGATGTTTTTATTTGAAATAGATGGGGCCTAAATACCACACCACACAATTAAATTGTGTGGTATTTAGGCCCTATAGTATAATAATGGTATTGAGGTTGTGAATTATTGTTCTCCAGATATAAAACCCAATTGTAAATCTATACTTTACGTTTATACTTGATTAAAAAAAAAGGGGGGGATTCCAGTAGTTCAAGGCTTCATTTATAGGATTGGCCCACAAGTACAACATACACAGTCGACTGCAGTCGAAGTATACCCAGCCATTTGCATAATTTATAATATCAATTTGATATAGAATCAGTGCCTCGACCGTGCAATCAAAGTGTTTCTGGAGCTGATTGAAATACCTCTCTCAATTCCTGTTGATACAAGATCGCAAAATCAAAAACACATCTAAAAATGATACGAACAGTCACGGTTACTGTTAGGCCTTATTTCTTTGTACGAAGTTGAAAAAACAAACATGAGACAGAAATCACTACAGATAATTGATCATAGATCGCCAAACCTCAGAGCTATTTCGTTTGTAGCTCCATGGCCAAACTATTTTAAACAATAATACCGGGTAGCGGGTACTACATGTTTAATATCATGCAATGCATGCATGCAATACTGTACTACATCCATGGTTAGACCAGTGACTCACCTCCCCGACAGATCTGCAAGGTGTTGGGAGAAAGGCACGGTACTGAACTGTATTAGTCTAATCCAAATTCAGCAGTAAATTCAACTTTATCTGTTCGTTTAAGCCTAACTATGAAGAAAAAGGTGTACTGTATTTTTTTCTTCCAGAAAAATGGAATGATCTGAATTAAGCCCCAATTTGTGATGTATCTACATGTCATTAATGATACAGAGATCACATATTATGAAGTCAGATAGATGTGAATTCCTCTACTGAGACTGACTTTAATAGTTTGATAAACAAGACTACTACCACTGTCGATGGGAGGGACCTGTCAGAGCGTATGATTTATCGCGTTCAGTCAAGATCTGACTGAAAGTCATAAAACTACAACTTTCTTCCCGGACCGACCCTTTTTCGTTGGGCGCGCAGTAGGGCTTACACATGTTAATGAAATGGACTGTCCCAGATCCCGCTTCATAAATTCGTACCAAAGATACCAAAATACATGAAGAAAAAAATTAATAAAAAATCAATGATGTAGTTTGGCAAAAAAAAAATGAATAGCTGTAGACATCGAGTATGAATTCCTCTACAAACTGCATTTTGGTTGGAAGATGAAAGCTTCTGTGATGGAATTTGAGGGGACTATATTTCATTGGGTACGTGTACGGAAAATACTGCAGTAGGTGTTTTTTTTAGCGACAAGAACTCGTAGTCTGGCTTTGCGGACCCTTGGACAGAATTAGAACAGAAGAACCCACCCTGGAAATTTGAGGGATGAAAGGGTATATCTCACTTATCCAGGTTAATGAAGATGAAACACCTCATTTCTCCCAGCTATTTTACAGAATTTTTTGAAATTTGAAGTTTAACACACGTCTCTATGGCCATGGGGAATTATTTACCCGTGTGAGCCCTGGGGGGCGTTTCATCAACGAGTTCGTCGGAGGTTTTCACCGACAAATTTGCTATCAGCCAATCAGACGCAAGGATTTCAGTAGCTTTTAACAGTTGTCAGTGTAAATCACTGACAAAAAGTTTCATGAAACGATCCCCCAGGACAGGAGCGTCTCACGATTATCGCAATCAGAAAATATGCGCCCTCTCTTGGTTTTATATCGCACCAAGGAAAAGGGGACGGAGAGCGAGCGGATCGGAGCGGAGCCACAGAATTCTTTCTGTGTTCAGAGCGGAGCCCATCGCCCAGACCGACTACGTCGACTGCTGACTGCTGCAACTAACTGCTGCCGCCTGCCGGTGTACGTGCGTGTATGTGAGGAACAACTGCTGGTACGTAACTTAATACGCACACAGGATTTTGTAGATTGTTCGATCTAAAGTTTAGGGGGAAATCTGTCTGTCCCGGCCAAAGAGGGTCCCCCCCCCCCAATTTTAGCAGGGGGTACCAAGGAGCTTCAAACACAGAACTCTAGCCCATTTTGGAGGAGAGGATTCCGTGAACACGGTGAAGCCAGTGCAGACGTAAATACCCGACAACCAGCTAGACCAGATAAGGCCAAGGTTAGGCAGTAGCTCGACTATGAGTAACCCCGCCGGCGCGGCGCGGCGCGCTGTTGTACCTACTCGGTACGGGTTGGGGTTGCTAGTTGCTGGTGCGATTTTACTCGTAATATAGGTCTACACAGTACTCGTAGCTCAACCAGCCAGACGCCGTGGCTTTTTAACCCTATGTGTGTCACGGGCCGAATTACATCGGCCCAAAACCTGCCATGTACTAGTAAATGCTGGGGCCGATTAAATCGGCCCTATTTTGATTGACAGATTACTTCAAAGGCTAGGAGTCTAGTATGACACTACCACTCCATAAACTCATTTGTGATTGGCTGACAGTGTAAGGAAACGATATCCAGTGTGGAAAAAGCTTCCCCACCTTCAACCAATCAGGAAAGCCTTTTCAAAGTAAAAAAAAAAAAAAAAAAAATGTGGTGGCCCCGCCCATGTTTATTTGCATTCAGACTGCAATGTATTGTTGTGTACAGTTTTGCTATACTAGTAGGTTTCTTGTGTGGAGTACTTACACGAATCTGTATATGTGGGGCTGTAATAAGATCGCCGTGTGTGATGAAAATATCGTACACATGGGTCAATTTTCATCCATTTTATCTAAGTCATTATAGTAAAATATGAAGTGAAAACATTCAGGATAGGGATTTCAACATCCTTTGAATTATGTGAAGGGGTATGGTTTTAGTGATATCGGCCTCATAAATGAACTGTAGAATAAATGAACA
The DNA here is from genome assembly GCA_033980235.1 of Diadema setosum. NCBI lineage: Eukaryota > Metazoa > Echinodermata > Echinoidea > Diadematoida > Diadematidae > Diadema > Diadema setosum. Next base: position 12,833,261 of record CM067065.1, read on the forward strand.
CTGCACATTCAGCATGTTCAGTGAAGCAGTTCTGTAGCTGTTTACTCAGCACTAACAGCGGTGCAATGGGTCTCTAGTTAGCCGGGGCTAGCGGGGCAGGGTGCTAGGAGCAATAAGGGTACAGTAGCCTCCTACCCGAAGCTGCACAGTCTCGGTCTCGAAGCTTAGAAGCTGAGGTATGTTTGACTGTCGATCATTATTATCTAATAAACCGTTACTTTATGAAACTTATGTTCAATGTAGGTAGGTTTATTATAAAGCAAATGACGACAGTGATGGTTCAATTCTGTTCAATGAGGAGAGTGCAAAGGAGTCTAGCATACTCGACAGGAATGGTCACTCTGAAGACTGAATATTTTCAGTGACAATTTTTACCCTTAGAGTTAGATTATAGTATCTTATTCTTACCATACATGGCAATATTATAGGACAAGAATAATCTAAACTACAAGTAAAAGTCGTATAATCAATATTGTTGCATGCTTTATCTACTTTCATGCCAACATTTCATTCATAAAATCACAAATTGTGCGAAGTGTGTAAAATGTAGGTTGTACTTGCCACAAACTTTTGTTCATAAAATGAAAAGTACTAATGCTACTGACGAAAAAAATCACATCATCTGAAAGCTGAATAAATTCTCTACAACATTCGTATCTTCACCTTTTTGGGGTATTAAGAGCATATTGGGTGAGAAAATGAGGTGGTATTGCAACATGTACAAGTAAGTCTGCAAAGATAATTATGTGACATAAGAGGGCATCCTACTTAAAATTTGAGGACACCCTCACTCAGATTATTATGTAATATGAAAGTATAGACCATAAGCTTTCAAATGATGTATAACGTGACACATTAATGTCAATAATAATAATCAGAACTGGCCAACAACAATCCCTTGTCTCCGCACTGCAAAATGTCTGAGCATTCTGGCCTCGTCTAGACTATGTGACGGAGATAGGGTTACAAGTGTAGGACCTACTACAGTGCACTCCCGTTATAAGAGCAAATCCGCGGTAACGGAATTACAAATCAGAGAACTTTGGCTCATATTCTTTCCTCCTTTACACTCACTGGATTAATTATTTTGCCCTTTCTTGATACATTGAAAAGATGCAGAGGTACTCATACTATCACCCCAAATACAAATTTGTTAAATGTTCTCACTTGGTTGGTTACAAAGGAAAGGAGGTCATTTTTCTTAATTTTGTACATGATTATACACATATTTTCTCCTAGATATCAATCACCATGATAAAGTTCAATGTGATCAAAGGCCATTAACACTATCTTTCAGGTCATAAAAGTCTCTGAATGTCCCATTTGTAACACGCGTGTTATCTTGGACTTGCCCTGTAACGGGAGTGCACTGTATAAAATAATAGTCTATAGACTCCTACATGTATCTGGAAGTAGGAACTGGAGCTCACCCGACAGGCCTGTGTATGGTGGGGACCCTGAGGATCAGAGGTCTAAAATCATGAATCATAAAATCATTTAGAAGTCTAAAATCAGTTCGGGCTGGTCGTAGCAAGGAGGTTTAAGAGATGGAGTTCCAACTGGCTGAAATTATTCAAACAGTTGTCACTTTTCTATTGATGTACAAGAGAATTCCTCAGGTTCATCTGTGCCTTTGGTGACGGGGTTTGATGCCGCCGTCTTGCTGAGCAATCTGAAGATTCATTTTGAACGTTAACTTAATGTTGGCTATAGATATTTTGCTTGTTTATCTATTAAATAAAACGAAATCTCACTTAATGATAAAGCTCATTAAACAAAGGTCAATCCCTTCAAGAAATATGTGCAAAAGTGTAAATCAGAGCTGTATCATGTGAAAGTGTTTAAAACTGTACCCTCCCGGAAAGCCGGTTTTATCACTTTTCCACTTAATTCCTCCAAATGAAACTGATGCGGAATAATCTTCGAGTATAATTCTATATTAATAGATATATCAGATTAGTAGCCGGGCACGGCCAGTCAAGTAATTTTCATTTTCATTTCATCATTTTTTGCGCAATTTCTATTCGCGCATCCCCGTGTCTTTACCATTATATACCACCTATCTTTTATAAGTAGGGATGGCGAAAAGTAATTGCCATCACAAAGACATATTTTCGTTAGAAAGTGGCTGATGATTATGCAATGAGGCATGAGTCAATTGTCTTCCTATCTGCGCGGCAGGTCCAGTTTGCCACATGCTTCAAATACTTTCGAGTGGAGGCATCAAACGTGACTTCAAAGGAAATACGACAGTTGTGACTCCATTCTCTTGAACCTCCTTGGTCGTAGGTACATTTTGTAGCCCAACAGTAACACCAGGGTACCGTTTAGTGAAAGTTGTCAGCGCTGACAAGTTGTCAGTTTCTGAGTCTGAAAATCACCATGGTAACAGTCAGTGACCAGAGAATCTCAGCCAATCAAAACCAAGGATTTTGCTGAAATTGTCAGAGACTGACAACTTGTCAGTGCTGACTAAATTGATGAAACACTCCCACATGACCACTAGGCTCACACGGTCAAAGCGAGTATGATCCATATAGGCCCTATTATTATTAGAGATGTGTGTTAAAATTCAGAATTCAAAAAATTCTGTAAAAAAGCTGGGGAGAAATGAGGTGATTCATCTTTGATAACCTGAAAAGGTGAGCTTGTTTATTGTTGGAATTTTCAAAGTGTGTTTTTACTTTTAATATCAGTCATGAATAATATGTTCCCTGTCAACTGACTACAGACTCTGTCCATGGTTGTAACTTACATGTATACAGTAGCTGTGATTGTGAGAAAGGATGGAATGAATGAAAGATCAGCATAAACTCTTTGTGACATCACTAACTGACCTCATCAAGAATGTTTAGAAAATGGTCTTTTTACTCCATTTATTCAAGCATGCGCAAATCCTAGAATATGAGGTCACTGGCTTGTCCAAGAAATATCCCATTTACCAAAAAAAAAAAAAAAAGTTTAGTGGAGTATCATAGTTCTAAGAAAGTTTTAATCTGTGAACTGGGGATACATACGGTCAGCCATGAGGATGGATTGAAATAAAACAGCAATGACCCCCTCCTTTTTACAGAAAGAAGAGAAGATGGGGCCTAAACTGCTTAGTAGTCGGAGAAAGAACCTTTTCTTACCCGGTCACCAACCATGGAACAAAGGGATGACATTTAAAGGAGGAAGATCAAATGTTAAGTCTGAAACGACTCATGTTCGCCTGACGAGAGAAGATTTTGAACGCACAACCAACGCGTTTGGGAATGGTCATCAAGATCCAGATTATGTTTGCCAACAAAATAGAACAGTGATGCTTTTACGGCCAAAGAGGACAGAACTGACCACTGCTGACGAAATTTTGACACCCGAGCATGGCTTGGCGACAGGTCACCGACTGATAGACAAGCAGAAATTTGGAGAGGCAATTAATCTCGTCAGGAAGCAGCACAAGAAAGACAGCCCTAAATGTACCAAAGTGGATCTGATTATACCAGAGGAAGCAGAATGTCATAGGGGAATTGCTGTGAGTATCCACTTTGTGTGTAGGCATTGTGATGTCATTTCTTGTGCAAGCTTACAAACTGTACAAAGCAATTCCTTGACGGGGTCCTGGAAAAAGACTACCATGCCAAACGTGACATTGCAACTTGGACTTTATTAGGCTGCGTTCACATAGAAGTATTCCAGGGGTGTATCCAGGATTTTTTCTGGGGGGGTCGTAATCAAAATTTTTGGACCTTTACCTTTGCGAGGGAGCGGAGCGACCGAGCGGGGGGAGGGTGTGGGAGGGGGGTGTCCCCCCTCCCACGGTAGGGAGTTTTTGAATTTTATATCTTAAAATGGGGCCATTTGGTGCATACAAAAGTGACTTTTTCGGCATGGCAGTGCGGCTTAGAAATAAGGTATGGCATATTAAAACTAAGTTACGAAATTTACGAGGTTTTTGACAATTTGCTGGAACACCACCTGGTCACTTTTTTTCCTGTTGTACAGTATATAGGGTAAAAAGCCCTCAAAAAACAAAAATGTCTTTTACAAAAAGTGGACCTTTTGAGAATTTGGGGGGGGGTCGTACGACCCTCCCGACCCCCCCTTGCATACACCCATGTATTCGGTATTTGCTATTCGCTATTCGGGCACCGAATACCCATCACCCGCACCGTCAACTCACCATCCCATGCAGTGAGGATTTCTTCCTCCTACATCCCAGCAAATCTTATTAACAGTTTCCAAACTGCATCAGAATGTCAGTCTACATGCTTATTTTTGCTAAAGGGCAAATCCAGACCTAAAGTGTCATTATTTCATAAACGAGAGACAATATACGCTGCAAGAAAATCAAACAAGCTCGATTCCCGCTTTGCTATACTTTTCGCAGCTATTCGTACTTTCGAATAGCGCCCTCCTATGTGAACCGGTGTGAGGAAATCCTATCGTTCGATTCAAGCTATTCGCGTGCCCTCGAAAAACGAGCCCGAATACCCGAATAGTATACTTCTATGTGAACGCAGCCTTAGAGTTGCATTGCACAGTCTGCTGCAGCTGGAATTCTATATGATTCTCCAAAAAAGTACATACGATATGCAATATCCAATCACAGTTCTACAAATGACAAAAATTCAACATCAAAGATTTTGTTCATTATTTATCAATTCAGAAACTTTAATACCTTGGGAATACTTAACAATCAATGGATGGTTTTTGAAAGCTCATATTTTTTCTAATAATAATCCCAAACGCATCTCTGAGATATGGTAGTCCTTTTTTTACAGGTTAGAACTACATGCCAGATAGATACCAGAGGGGCAATTCCATGTTACTTTCGTTACACTTTTTAGGCATCTCTGCATATTGTAATTGTCTTATTTTTTATACTTGAAGGTTTGACAGACTCTCGGTATTGTAGAATAGATGCACAAGTCCTTAAATAGTCTACCACGCAATATTAATAGAATTTTACTAACAACATCCATACCAGAAATAAAGACAAAATACTTTCGTTACTCACGTTACATTTTTTGGACTACATAAAAAGCCAACATGCCTTTATTCAAAAAGTGTCCTCGTACTGGGCAGTATTTCAAACAACTGTTGTATAATGATTTATATACCAGGGTAACTCAAGTTGTGATACTCAAATGTACAAATTGTAGGGGGTCAAAATATTGAGAGCATTGGAAATATTTGACAGCAATAGCAAAATCATCATTACTCGCATTACATATTAGCTCATAATCACTCCCATGTAACTGACCACGAGAATTAGCTGGAAACTACAGCTGTAAATGCTTTTGATGAATTCAGCCTCTACAGATATTTTGTCCCTAAAATAAAACAATATTGGCACTCTTTCATACTTTTCCCACTGCCATACGGTATATTCCACATACTGTAAAAGTGGATATTTTCGCGGGACTAATTTTTCGCGCTAGGCCGGGTCAGAAGAGTTTCGCGTGTTTTTAATTCCGCGGAATCAAGACATGACGCACAGGAACGTATGGCAAGTAAAAATATTCGCGTGTTTTTATTTTCGCGCTAGTTTCTGGTTGCACGAAATGCGCGAAAATTTCAACACCGCGAAAATTTCCACTTTTACAGTACTTTACTTTACAGAATCCGAGTAACCACTATAAACGAAATGCAAGAAAATATAAAGTAGTAGATACTAGTTCATGCAGTGAATTATTCTCCTTCTATTCCCTTTCACAGGAACTTAAATGTTTAATAGTTTTACTCGTGAGTGAAACACTTGCTTTCATAAACTGTAAACTACATTAGAAATAACATACAGTACAATGTACATTGTCCAGCTACTGTTACCAGTGAGGACTTCCCACTCTACATGTATGTCAGGGCGGCCAACTCTCATGCAATTAGCAAGACTCGGGCAATTTATCAAATTTTGACTAACCCTGATAAAAGAATTCTCACACTTAACCCCCAAAACAGCATGTTAAAAAAAAGGTAATGTCCTTAAAATTCCTGATTATCCAAACAATATTCCCAAGCCCAATCTTTGGAGATTTTTCCACAGGCAAACTTTCTCATGGCATGTGTTGAAATCTTTTCTAGAGTATGCACCAAATCCACCAGTTAAAATGCAAAATTGATGAAGTTCACTCCAGTGGAAAGGGGGGGGGGGGAGACACCCCCCTTCCACTGCCACACCATCCCCAACCCCCCTCCCCAGGCACTTGCTTACTCACACTTCTCTCCAAATTCTCTCTGCTGTGTACAGTCTACAGCTATGTATGTATTCAGTGATCTACCTCTTAACCCCAAATTTATTCTTGTATCTTCTGGTAGTGGTGGATTCTAACTTTGAGTATTAAAGTTATTGTGTAGTTACGCAATTGTCATTATTCTGGGTTGACAATCCCTGAGAATAATGTATAAAAAGCTGTAACACTGACAATTCTAGTAAATGTTTTAAACATACATAGCATGTATACTTACCAGCTGCCGGAAAACGATTATTGTTAAACCCCCCCGTAAAAAAAAAAAAAAAAAAAAAAAAAAAAATTGCCATTGTAAAAAGAGATAATCAGAGACTCCAACTCTCCCGCCGAAAACCAATTTTTGCAAAATTTCCTGTTCTCCCGCTTGAGATTTAATTTCTCCCGCCCTGGCTCTGTGTCTCCCGTTGGAAAGGACTTCTTACTTATTGCTTTTGTATGTTGAAAAAAAAGCCTTTAATAGCACCAGAGAGCATCAAGAACCCTAGGAACTTCGCACTTCGCACACATCAACTTGGAGTCTCCCGTTTGCTAGGGGTTTCAGGCGGGTGAATCTCCAGATCAGAAGTTGCTTTGGGTTGGAGTCTCTGGATAATGCCAACTCTTGCATAAAGACACACAGTCGTGGCGAGTGGTTTGTGCGGCACGGAGATGAACGCAACATGCTGCCTCCCCCCATTCTGTATCAAATGTAGTGACCCCGAATGAGAATAGCGTTGACTCAATGGGTCAGCGAACAACATGCTACAATTCTCGCTATCGCCAATGACGTAAAAAGTACCCGGATGTTGATTTAAGCGTCATTTACGGTGCATTATGGGATAGTCCGGTAGCAAAATCACTTCCGTTCGTACGCGCGTGATACGTGACTAATGCTATTTACACACACAACCGACTGTATTCTACGTGTACTTCCGGTTTTCTCGACTTGAATTACAGCTTTAATATGATTTGAAATTTCTCCATTCTTAAGAAATTGCTGTTAATACGACTATTGGTTGTTGCTGCGAAGCTGCCATGTGTTGTTCGCACGACAATAAATCTGCAGAAATAGGACCCTTATTGGCATGCGAGACGTGACGTGGCCGCGTGGGTGAAGTTTGCGGGTGACTCCACTGCGCAGTACGTGCACGCGCGACTTACTAGTAGTGGTAGTAGCACTAGGTCGTAGGCCTAGTGCCTACGTACATTGTACGTACTGTACTTACTTGGAAGAAGTTGCTTCGGAGACAGGATAAGTTCAAGATCACTGTTCGTTCCCGATTGTGTTCGCGACATTTCGACAGAGAACAAATAAAAAAAAAGATGGGCATTCTATGACGATATCCAGGTGGGTGAATATTTTCCAGCATATTTTCAGCGTATGCAGAAATGACTGATCTGTGACGTGCACATCGATTGCATGATCAAGCAGTACGCTGTACCGGTATGTGTTAGCTCATGCGCTGCATGCAGTGGTGCATGCTAATGCAAGGCCGGGTGGCCGGCCGCCGGCACCGGGGACTCGACTACAGTGTACGAGTATGACAGGCCTGGCCACTCGCTTGCTCTGGCGGTACAGCCGCCTACTGTACTACACTAGTAGTATCCGTGGTCGGCGCGGCGCTATAGGTAAGGTACACGTACGCGCACGCTAGCGTTGTGCAAATTATGCTCCGCGCCGGAAGTGCCCTTGCTACCAAGTGCACTAAATCTTGACGAAAAAGCCACATCCGGGTACTTTTTACGTCATTGGCGATAGCGAGAATTTGTAGACTACAAGAGTTCTGTGCTACAAATCTCCTGACCCAAAATGGCTGTCCGAGCGAGCCACGAGAGCTTCTGAATGGAGCACACTCTCAGTGCGCATGCCCATGAAGAGAGGCCAAAAGAGCCATGCGTCTTCTGGCCTCTCTCCTCCAATCACTGCAGCTCGCGGTCACAATGTTTTTGTATGATGCGTACACACACACGCACACACACACACGTGTGTCAGTGGCAGCATTGTCCCACACGTTAGTCTGGCATTGCGCAATTGCATGCACAAACTTTGGTCGTGTGGGAGTGTACATACCATTAGGGATGATGATCGACCATCTTTATAGTTACATCAGGTACACAAGTGTACAATGTACAGATTTTTGTTAATCTATTATGCTTCCATTTCATCTGTCAATTGCATCGAGATGCAACATTATACATTCCCATTTGTCTTACGATTGCTCCATCAACCAATTACCAAAATTGGGCAAATTACAACCTTAAAGGGTGTGTACAGTTCTGGTCGAGGTGAAGATTTAGCTTTTAACATTTTGTGAGATATTCAGAAATCACTCTATGAGATGTCAAAGAGCATGCAGTTCTAAGGGGTATCAAAAGTTTATTCGATGAAAATCGGTTTTGAAATGGCTGAGATATCCAAAAACAAGGTGAAACAAAGAGATACTAATAAAGTTGGGGCATGTCGCCTTTTATTATTAGCACTTTTTTGGATATCTCAGCTATTTGAAAACCAATTTTCATCAAATAAACGTTGAATCCTTCTTAAAATTACATGCTCTTTCATATTTCATAGAAGGCTTTTCATTATCTCACTTAGGAATGTTCAAAACATGAATCCCTACCTCAACCAGTACTGTACAGTCCCCTTAAGCATACCAGTAAAAAAAAAAAAAAAAAAATGGCTCTAAATGGGATTTAAAGTTATCCATAGCTGATATCTGAAATGATATAATGGAAGGCTTAGAACATTAAAAAAAAAAAAAAAAAAAAAAAAAAAGATTTAGAATGTGAGGATTATTAGCCACATCTGGTTCGTTTAGTTTGCCAATGAAGATTTTCTTTGGATAGCAAACCATGTGTTCAGCCTATTCAGGGAGGTGCACCTCCCTGGCCTATTAGACAACAACCAATTCAAGCAAGGTCATGTAAGGTTATTTACGAGACCATACTCTCTACATCTGCTCCGTCAGCTTACTCAAGTCACACAAAAAAATATTTGCTCTCATTAGTATAGAAATATACATAAATGTATTTGTATTTCGTGATTTTTAGTCGTTACTCACGTTACCCCCTTGTTACTCATGCTAGTTTTGAACCTCTCTCATTATAATACATTTGCATGTACACAACTCTTTCACCATTTTTCATATCAGGTAGAGGCAGTATGAAGAGAATTTCCATTGGCACATTTTAAATCCGAAGGAATGTTAAGATATGAAACTATTTCATTATTTTCATTTTCACGTTACATTAGTTTTAGCAGTTTGGCAGTATGCATTCTACCAATTCATGGGAATACAGATCATTTTTTCCTCACTGACAACTAGTAACTAATACCCAATACATCATAAAAATCGACAAATCAATTACTTACCATTCTTTTATTCTATGGATTCAACTCAAACATTCAAGTACATTGTACATTTTCAATGTAATTCTCAAAGAAAATGTAACTTGACTTTATAAAAGTGTAATATCTGCCATTCTGGAGGCATATTAGTGCAAACAATTGCTGTTCCACATGCCCAGACGTATACTGAACAAAAAAAAATAGGTGGCAAGTTTCAACAGTAACAATTTATTTTTTCACCCCGTGACACCAATCTCATGAAATTGCCTGGAGGTACAATGTAGTATCTTAGAAAATCGTTGACTGTCTGCTTATATCCTGCTTTAATTGGGAATGCTTTAATGTAAAACTACAAGCTTAAACTTAAAACAAACATTATGGAAACATTTTGGAGTCAGTCTTGATCTAATCTCTAATAAAAGTGATTGTGATTTATAAAGTGAAGGCTGAATAATTCAAGAACATATTTCGACACGCTTAAAATATATTACCCAAATTTTAAGATACAAATATGTACATGAAATATTACAAAAGAGAACCAAATAAACACAAATCCACATTGCTTTTCTGATATTATAGTACCGAAATTTTTTATTTATGCGGAAAATGGGTATAATGAAGTTGGAAAAGATTTCTATGCAAATGATATATAAAACAATTCAATTTTGCTTTGTTCCTGTCTGTGATAACTTATTTTTCAAGAATTTATGAACGACGGTGACGTACAATTTTATCTGACAAAGAATTTATGTTCATTGTCACATATCAAACTACCGATTTGTACATCAAACCCTGATCACTCCAGCATGTGATTAAAAAAAAAAAAAATGCAAAGCGTTAGACATCAAATCCTATCTTCTACTAAGTTCTAGTCATTTTCAGAGCCTGGACATGCAACAAAGGAAGTGCTCTTGACTTTAAGCATACTGAACGCATTTTGTGTAGATAAGATGAAAAAATACTGTAATGAACAAAGGTAGACCATTCATGTACATTTGTAGTTGCATTTGCTGTGAAGTTGACGACATAAGGTGGGTCCGCTGCCATTTAACTGTAAGGTGTACCTAAGTGGTAATCAACATGATTTTAGCATTGAAAAGGCCTATGTGAATAACTCTTAATGTATTTAAAAAGTAATTTTCATGTCAGAGTCATGGTGAAAATAAACCGGAAGTGGTAATCTCTTCATAAACAATAGTATTTTTCACCAGTGCATTTAAAGACTAAATTTGTTTGGGAAAAAGCAGTCTGCAGAGTAAAGACTACAGCTGAGCACACTGCCCTCTGTACATCCTGTGGCATGTTTGCCACACAGATTTTGCCCCAGGGTCTCTGTAGTGTCTTTCATGTGTGTATGTGTGTATGTGTGGTGGGTGGTGCTAGACCATGCTAATACAACTGTATAGTTTACACAGTGAAGCTCAGCTCTATCGTAATGTCACTGATTGTACAGACTAGTGATGTACGAGACATAGTATTTGTTCAGAGCTTATTTTTCATCACCTGGAGAAATCATGCCCAGGAAAGGAAAAAAGAGTAAATTTTGTGCTATACCTTCCTGGAGGATGAAAAAGGAGCAGTCTGCAGACCATGTCCATGATTCTACACCGGAGGAAGATGGAGAATCCTCATCACATATCATGCATATGGATGGTCAGTCCCACCTGTGCTAATATCTGTGTGTCCTAGCTAGTGCAAGCAAAGACTCGGCCAGCAGAAATTCAGAAGGGGGGACTAGGCCGGTACTAGAGTTTAAAAGCCCGACCTGAAACTCCTCTGGCAGACAGGAGACTAGTCCCGATCACTGGTCCCGAGACGGGACTCTTTTCTTTTTTTTCTCACTCTCTCACACGTCCTCGAATTGGCGGTAGCGCCGCAGTTTTCTCGATCGCGATCGCGACAGTCCACGCATCGCGTGAGCTTGAGTCGCGCTGACCCTATAGATCTATTGGATGCATTGTGCATTTATAACTCGTTGCATACATTTTTGTATGCATTCGTTGCATTGGCTGAAAGTTTGACGTTTCAATAGAATACTTGCACTATTGTGTGATTCAGAGATTTTGGAAGGATCGATCTGTCCCCAAAACACGTGATTGGCGTTGATCTAGTGCATTTAAATGAAATGTTCGAGGACTAGGTCTAGACTATTCTAGTAGAAGTGATGCTACATGTATGATGCCTGTGGAAACGGTGTTTGGAGTAAGTTTAGCAACTTGCAGCTATGGCGAGCTCATGTCCACGGCTGAGATGGTGCATGGTGTGTAATGTGCAGCTGGTCACATCAAAGCATTACGTAAACGTAAATTCAGCCAGAGTCATCAGAACCGGACTGCAAGCTAAAATAAAGGACATATTTGACTGGAAAGACGAATTTAACAACCAATATTTGTGTGGAAAATGCACCAACTCAATAAACAATGTTACAAAGCTAGATGAACTACGGGAAAAACTGAAGAGAAACTACATCACCACCAAGGAGAAACATGCTATATCCACTACCGACATTACTAATAAGCCCAGAGATGAAAATAAGGATCATGCTGAATGCGAATTCTTATTACCAATTGGTATGTCTTCACCGTTGCCGGTGGGTGAAAGAACAAAGCAACATGCATTGCTTTCACCAGGAACACCATCAACAAAGGTAGGCCTACATGTGTTCTGCATTTTCCTTTGTGGCAGGTTTACAAGAGCAATGTTCTTTAACTTTGTCTTACCTTTCTGAATTATGGCCATCCTGCTGGTCAGCTATCAGAGAGAAAATCCACACACAGTGTGGCCGCTTGAAAGATCACACTCTTTCCAAAACCCAACAGGCAGACTCAAGAACAAGTCATGTCCTTTCAAGAAAGATGTGAGGGCTTGTTGCCTTGTAATGTATGTTTGGACCTACTGCTCATCGACCGCCTAATGTTTATTTGCTAGAAAAGAATATCTAACACAGAAATTCATGTAAAAAAACTTGACCTATGTGATTGAGAAAATCCAGCTCTATCAAATGCCGTTCCCTTTTCGATTCGAAGTTTCAGTGCAAAAGTATCGCCGTCGAACTTGCGTGGCCTCGTTTCAGCTCCCTGTGGTAACGTTCCTTTGTATGTAGATCGACCGCTGTATTTGCATTGACAATGCACGCAAACCGAGTTGTATTGAACACCGTGTTGTACGAAGCTTTTTAGAAACTTCCATAGACATTACATTACAATTTGGTGAAAATATTTGAGATGTTGTCCTTGATTAAAACCATTGATGAACAGTAAATTTTCGCGTTTTCTCACACCATCCTCATCAACAGTCAAAGCCAATCCATTTTTATGTGCTTTGCGTGCAGTGAAGTGCGTACTAAGCATTCTGTGCGCCAATTAATACGCAGTTGGTTTAAAAGACGGTGGTTGATATGTAGTAGGGCTATCATACATGTTGACTCCTGAAACTGAATCCGAGCAGCGAAGACAGTCGCCATAATGCAAAATTAGACTCAAAATGATGGAATTGTTACTGATATGTGCCATGGATGAGTTGAGCAAAATTGACAAAAACAAACACCAGCGAATAGCGAAATAGTAATTGATACACGCGAATCAAAGAAGAAGGAATATACATTGTATATACACGCAAATCAAGAAGCGGTCAGGAATACGACACTGTGCACAAGATACAGCCGGAGGCTGTTGCCGATCACGATCCTTGCGCTACACAGCATGCATGCAAATTCCAGCTGTTTTCATTTTATGTGTCATGCGGTCTCAATTTTATTGAAATCAATATTGTTACAAAACTCGTATTTTATTGCTTTATTGTCCTGTTATAGAAGTTGCTCTTTTTGAGGAAAATCTAATATTTTGAGTTTATTCATCATAAATCAGTATACAATTGACGCACAGGTCTGAGTGCGTCAGTCGGAATTGTGTGCATAAGGTAACTATGGAATGCTTAACCCACGAGGGGAAGCCGAGTGGGTTTAGGCTAAATTCCATAGTTACCGCATGCACATTATATTCCGACTGACGCACGAAAAGACATGTGCGTCATCTGATTTATAGAATGGGTAATTTTCTTGTCAAGGTGTTAACCGATGACAAAATTACTGGATGCATTTCCTTTTGGCTTGGCATACACAAACCATGCGTCAGTTTTTACTGGACGCACGGCCAGCCATGCATCAGTAAATACTGATGCATGGTTGTTTTAGCCAATAGGCGTCTTGTACTGGGTGCGCGAATGCTTGCTTAGTGCGCGAATCTTTGTTACAAGTTGGCGTACTCTTGCTACAAGTGTGCGATATTTTAAACATGTTTACCACTGTGACTCAGCATGCGGCCAGTAAAAATTAACACATAGCTCTCGACCAATGAGATCGCAGGATTCTCGCTACCCATTCTATAATAAAATGTGACGTACCGGTACTTTACAAATATCAAGGTAGAAAGAAAATATTACTCTAGCGCCTTTCACCAAGAATATCCAACGTGCAAGCAATCAAGGTATTATTCCAGGAAAAGATTTCCGTCGCGCAGTAATGTTCATCGATTGACACGCAACTAAACCAATCAGACACCGAGGAAGGGTTGAAGGCGGAGCACATCGTTTATTGCTTTCCCCAAAGATTTCGGGGGAAAGTGGCAAGATCGACTGGACTGTCTTATAGGGGGGGGGGGGGTCTGTCCTTTGTACTACACACCCTCAACGACGGTACTTCCATGTGCGATATTGCTAGTACCACAGACCATGCTAGTGCACGTCGTATACGAAGGCAGTCGAGGCAGTGGACTAACAGGAGACGAGACTCGAAGCGTGAAGTCCCTTGCCGCCGCCAGGTTCCATCACCATTCATGATCACTATCAAGCTATTTCGGCAAAGAGAACCCCCCAAAAAATCACCCATTTAGACTTTTCCACTAAAGACAACCAATGTCGTGACTAAGAAGTGTTCAATTTGAAATGCACACCTATCGTTCGCTGCGCCATTTGTCAATCAAATTTCGTACAGCTACTGGAGATGCTAAATTGAACCATATCAGAGAGTTTTCATGGAATTAGAAAGCCGAAAAAGGGAAGAAATCTGAGTTGAAAAGTATGTCGGTCGTGAACATAGTCTTCGATGTAAGTAGTGCATAGTGCACCGATTTCGCAGAGAACGATGTCAACCATTATAATCGATTTTGGCAGTCTCTAATTAGCAGCGTACTAACAACATCGAACTGGACTCCTGCAATATTTGTAGCCCCTACTTTTTTTTTCCGTATTTTTTTTTTCTTCTTATTGTTAGCTCACCTGAGTCGAAGGCTGAAGTGAGCTATTGTGATAATTCTTTGTTTTCATTGCCACTATCATGATTATCACAATTCCAATTATTGATACAGATTAGGTCAATAGCACAATCAGGGTATGCAATTGTGTAACAGGGCAAAAATGAAAAAACTTGGTAAAAATCCTTTTTTGTTGTTTGTTGTAGCTGAGAGTTCAAATTTTAATTTCATGTAAAGAAAGAGTCAAAATTTTGCATTAAACTGCGCATAAATTAGCATTTAAATTAGGGGTGTCGAATTACATTGAAATGACTAATATATTGGAAAAATTCATTTAAAAAAGGAGAATTTTTTTTCATCTGATATTGCTGTTAGATATTCCTGATCCCTTTCATTCACCACCAGCACATAGCCATGACATATCACAAAATATGAATAAATTTCATATTTTCACTTCTCGAAATGGATGATCAATTTTGTAGGCATTATTTTGAATTCAAATAAAACCACTTTTACATATTTTATCATATTTCACTTTTGACAAAGGGTGAAGAGGCAAAACTTTCAGGAATAGGTAACAGACATATAGTGGCCATTATTACAATTATTATGAAATTAGGGCTGGTACTTTGGAAGATATGATATTTTTCATCAAAAAATTATCTGTACAGTTTGACCTTGAATGTTCGCACAGTGTTTGGATCAATTCTCATATTTGTAAACACAGATAGAAGAATGAATGTGAGATTTATGATGACTTGAGTTGATATCCAAGCTGTGACACTCAAACAATGACATATTAAGCCAAAATACCATGTTTTTGCTTATGATATCTTTAGAAATTGAACAAGCATTGAAATATGAACCCTGAACACTTTATGACCTTCATGCAGTATAACATGGGCTTGTATTGCACTTTTTTTTGCTCAGCAATTTGTAAAAATATAAAAAAATAAGTTCCTATTGCTCAAATTTGCTAAAATTTTCACACAATAGATTTCTACATATGTACAATTCATGGTTAAAAAAAACAAGGATATTCAATAAGGGGAAGTAGTCAAATTAGGATACACCTCACTGAAAATACTGAAAAGCGGCTGCACTTTATAATTTGCTCAGCATTTGAAAATGGCTCAAAACTCAAAACTGGCTGAACATTTATTGGCAAACAGCGCACCATATTGTAATGTGTCTTCAGTACTTTCAGGAAAAGCAGAAAAATAAGCTGTTTCTCCATGTATAGCTGTACAGCATGGGTTAAAAGGTCACAATGTCACAAAAATAAGCCAGCATTACACTCCTACCAGGATGGGACTTCAGACCTTATAACTTTCTCCAGCTGAAAGAACCACTGTTTTTTATTGCATGCAAGCAATGCCAATAAAAAATCCATTAATTTGATACCAAACACATAGGGGTAGACTTAAAATATGGACATCAAATCTTGATTTTACGTATTAAAGTTGTAAAACGCTTTTTTTGACGCATTACGTGGGTTTTGGGGGACTTTTTGGTAATTAATCTTTAATAATTAACAGTAAATGAGAAGAAATTAGCTATTGTCTTACCACATGTGATTACTGATGTCTTAGCATGCCGCATGTGAATTTTTAAGTCAGTTGGTGCATTCTTTTAGAAGTTACAACAGTGAGAAAGTCATGATTGCATACCCTGATTGTGCTTATCACCATTATTCATTCCTGAATTTAGACATTCTTTCTTTTAAAAAATAGTGGCGAGTGTTGATATTTATCATAACAACGGTTGATAATAATAATTTAATTTGAATAGTGTTGAAGGGAATAGAATGAGGTTGAAGGAAAAGTGGGAGAAATAGGTTCTGAAGCTGTTAGGAGGGAGAATGAAAAGAAGATGAGAAGGAAGTTGAATTTGAAGGGGATTTGTTTCTAGTAATGTACATAATTAATAGGCCTAATTTAATGAATTATTAAATGAGAATCGATGTATTACAAAAAGTGTATGTTATACAATCATGTACTTGTATTAATATGGTGGACTTCTTATAAAGTGCTCATTCTACCTAAAAAGAAACAGAATATTGAAGTATTGGAAAGATTGAAAATTGTAACAGTTTGTCAGAAAAATATCTGACCAAAACGCTTTATGCAGGGCTGCCAACTCTCACGCCTTGAGCGTGAGACTCTCGCAATTCAACCAATTTTGATTGTCTCTGATATTAAAACGAAATCTCACCCTAAACCCCCAAAAACGGAATGTACATGACTACAAAAAATCTCTAGATTCTCTCATATTCTGAATATCGATAATGCCAAAGCCCAAAATTTCGAGATTTTCCCGCGCAGGTGTAAAGCTTAACCAGTAATGATCGTTTTCGGTTCGCGCGCAAAGACGAGCTATTGGATTACGATTGGTTTCTACCTATACCACGTGAGCGCACTTGGGTTGGCCATGCGTCTAGTAAAAACTAATGCACAGCTGGCTGTGCGTCCAGTAAAAACTGATGCATGCTCGTTTACGGCAAGCCAAAAGGAAATGCATCCAGTAATTTTGTCATCGGGTAACACGATAGAAAAATGGGTTTTTGACAAGAAAATTACCCATTCTATAAATCAGATGGCGCACATGTCTTTTCGTGTGTCAGTCGGAATATATTGTGCATGCGGTAACTATGGAATTTAGCCTAAACCCACTTGGCATCGCCCCATGGGTTAAGCATTCCATAGTATACCAGGTACAAATAATACACAGGTGAGAGTGCGTTTGTGGAGATGTAGCGCACTCGAGGGTATATTTGTGAAACGTGCACGAGGCCAAGCCGAGTGCATGTTGCACTACTGTAAAAGTGTTTTCTTTTTCGGTGGTTTTATTTTCGCGCTTTGAGGTTGAACCGCGAATTTAACATCATGCGAAAATGTTTTGAACTCATAGCTTGTACAATGCTATCATTGCCGACTGCGAATTTAAACACACGGGGAAAAAGTCCGTATCGATGGAATTCGCAAAAGTTTCTATATGCGAAAGAAACCACTTTTACAGTACATTGTAAATACCCGAGAGTGAGTTGCATCTCCACTAACGTCACAAACTCAAACCTGTGTTTTATTTGATTTATAAAATGGGTCGAAAACTAACAGCATTTTTCACGTACCAATAATGGATCAATACCAGTCAGCTACTTGTAGCACTCGCTCAAAAGTCAAGATGTCCGAAGGTGTTCGTCCCAAACATTTACGCATGTCGCACTTGGAAATCCTGCACATATAAGTACTGTACGTGCCAATGGCGTATACGTACGCCACATGTTATGCACAAGAAAGGCCGGCTGGCAGCCCGAACTTGAAGTTGTTTACAGGATTGACAGCGTGTGTAGTAGCGCGCAACGCACTTGTAACAACTGATTGAGTGTGCACTGCTAGTGTAAACATTGTGACGTCAGTGACTTTACGCTATTTTGCACGCTATTTTGCAAGGCCGTGCAATAGCAAGAAATCATGCACGCACACGTGACTCATTTCAGCGCTTCCAATTGGCTACATTCTTGAACCCATTTTATAAAGACTCTTGTCAATTTATCAAATCAGTCCACTGCAGGAAGAGATGAATATGATGAAGGAAAGGTGACTACTCAAGAAATGGAAACAGAAGAACCAATCTGTCCACCAGAAGTGCTGACAATTACCATCAAGACCGAACAAGAAGGTATGCTCAGGGGGGTGTTTCATCGACGTTTGTCGGCGCTGACAACTTGAATCACCATAGTAACAGTCGGTG
This sequence comes from Diadema setosum, assembly GCA_033980235.1. Classification (NCBI taxonomy): domain Eukaryota; kingdom Metazoa; phylum Echinodermata; class Echinoidea; order Diadematoida; family Diadematidae; genus Diadema; species Diadema setosum. The sequence continues at coordinate 12,851,821 of CM067065.1, forward strand.
ACCAGAGCATCTCAACCAATCAAAACCAAGGATTTTGCTGAAATTTGTCAGCGGCAACAGTTGTCAGCACTGACAAACGTTGATGAAACACCCCTGGTCATGTGTCTGAGAGGGATGACTTTTTCATGATTGTAGGTTTGTTTGTTTGTCCGTGTGCAAAGTAACTCGAAAAGTTCTAACAGATTTGGATGAAACTTACAGGGAAGGTTGAGAATGACACCTGAAGTAACAGATGATAACACATTTTGGTAGTGATCCAGGAATTCTTGTAGATTTTATGAACAAATATTTTGGCAGGTAGGGTCAATGAACTTGGCAGTTAAGCTGCACATTATATAAGTGTTCATATACGCACTAAAGTGCGTGCTCAAATTTCTGCAAAGGCAACTGACTGGGGATACTAAATGTAACAAAAGGCTTCTATATTTGGAAATCTGGCAATTTTCACATGCATGCCTATTGGTGGAAATCACTGATGAGTGATCTCTATGGAAGAACAAGATCATCAGTGAAAAGTATGCTTGGAGGAGGTCTGTGGTCTCAGAGTGCTTCTCCAGTTTGAAAATGATTTGTGAGAGAGAGAGAGAAAAAAAACTTGTGATTAGTGATATAAACCTTGCAGAAAGAGGATGACAGCTTATAGAATATTTTGACCACAATCAGACAAAATGTTATTAAAGGGACTGTACAGTACTGGTTGAAGTAGGGATTCATGTATTGAACATTCCTAAGTGAGATAATGAAAAGCCTCTTATGAAATATGAAAGAGCATGTAATTTTAAGAAGGATTCAACGTTCATTTGATGCAAATTGGTTTTCAAATGGCTTAGATATCCAAAAAAGTGCTAATAATAAAAGGCGACATGCCCCAACTTTATTAGTATCTCTTTGTTTCACCTTGTTTTTGGATATCTCTGCCATTTCAAAACCGATTTTCATCGAATAAACTTTTGATACCCCTTAGAACTGCATGCTCTTTGACATCTCATAGAGTGGTTTCTGAATATCTCACAAAACGTTAAAAGCTAAATCTTCACCTCGACCAGAACTGTACACACCCTTTGAAGATAATATAAAGTTTTGGTATTACCTCAAAAGTTTCCCTGAATTTCCTTTTCTTACGTAGTTTGTGTTTCAGGTTAAAGTACCTTTCATATAACTAAAACTGTGAGACTTACTCGCCCCAAAGTGCTCTCATGTCGTAGTAATCATTCAATAATGGTTTCGTACCAGAGCCGGTACCAGTATTGAAAACAGGCTTTGGGCAACGTTTGGTTTTGCCAATAGTCCCTTTCTGTTCGAATTGATGAACGAATGTGACTCGGTAGAGAGGACCTTGGGAGAGCTACACTGAATTGACGGCCAGCGCACATAAACATCTTAACCGTTCATGGATTTGAAATTTGTTCGCATGTGATGTGTGCGTATGCGCTGGTCGTAGTAATCAGTGTATGTAGCTCTCCCAAGGTCCTCTCGACAGAGTCACATTCAGTCATCAATTCGAACAGAAAGGGACTATTGGCAGAATCAAACGTTGCCCAAAGCCTGTTTTCAAGACTTCAACTTAATTGGTAAATCTTCAAATTGAAGAATTTTGTGGATTTTAAGGTGATATTTACGCGCGATACTAAATCTGTCATGATCCTGAATGCTACAATGCGAAGCCCCATTACGCTATGCGTATGGGGCTGCTGGTCGCAGTTAATTGCATGATTACTAAGACATGAGAGCATTTTGGGGCGAGTAAGTCTCACAGTGTTAGTTATATGATAGATACAACTTTACCTGAAACACGGAAATTCAGAGAAACTTTTGAGGTACCAAAACTTTTTATTATCTTTAAGTAGAATAAAGCACTTTCTTATTTCCATCCATACACGCATGCTGACATCAGTCTTATTTCTCAATTATAACTGAGCCTTTCTGTTATGTTTTGACCATTCAGTGTGTCACATTCTGTATGGTATTCAATTGAGTCCTCTTCATTTGTTATACGTTACTTCTAGCAGAAATTCTTACTTAAACTAGAGAAGCACTCTGAGAGCGCAGACCTCTGCCAAGTATGCAGCTCATTTTCCACCACTAATCTTTGTTCTTCCATTAGAGGTGATATCAGTAATTTCCACCCATGCGTACAAGTTTGATAGCATTGTGTGCTGAAAGTCGCCCGATTTCCCAATATATTGTAGAAGCCTTTGTTACGTCATAAACCCTCAGCTGCACATCGCGCCTCGCCCTAACAGAAACGAGAGCACGCAATTTTGTGCGCGCATGCAAACCTCAAATAGGCTCAGCCTGAACTCCCAAGTTCATTGACCCTACCTGCCAAAATATCAAATTTCCTTCACAAATTCCCCCCAAATTTTCGGATCACTGCCAAAAGTTAATCGTTTGTCACTTGTGTCATTCTCAACCTTTCCTGCAAGTTTCATCCCAATCCGTTCACTACTTTTTGAGTTATTTTGCACACAAACAAACGAACTATAACGAACAAACAAACAAACCAAGGGTAACGAAAACATACCTCCTCCCTTGGCGGAGGTAATAACGAAATACCTGTTATTGCTTGGCAGTGGTCTGATGTAACTCAAGTTGAAAATTGTCTATGCATCTAAGGTTCATTGAGCAAAATTATCACAGAATTGATTTACATGTTGCTACCATTGGGTAGGCAGTTGTGTGTGTTAAATATCGAGTCTCCGATATCTGGCCAAATATTTCATCCAGATGAGCACTGGTCCCAACATGTCCAGATATGAGATGTCGGACTGTATTTTGAGGAAAAGTCAAGTAAATATTTTTTTTCATGGTTGACATAAAGTCAGCAGCATTTAGTCATTCTGTTTGTAAATTTGTGCGCTTATGACCCACACAGATATCTCTGAGGCGGACTACATCTATCCAATGACATTGCACGTTGAGCAGGAGGAGGAGGAGAAGGCTAATGAGCAGAAGGAGGAAGCGGCAGGAAGTTGTGGAGGGAGCCCTCTAGAGGACACTTCAGGGGAAGGATGGGAGGAGATACAGGGCAGACTCACGCCCGTCGAGCAAGGTACACATCATTTTCACATTCTAGCCTCAGATAAGATACAATACAGGCGACTCCCAACTATAACGATGTCCTTCGGATAGGTCTTTTGTTATTTTGTAATTTCATGAAAGCCAAACAGTAAAATACTGTATACGCCAAATATTGCGCGAGGGTTTTATTTTTGCGAATTTCACAAGTCAGGTGCATTTGGCAAGTCAGGTACTATTCGCGAAATAAAAACACGCGAGAATATTGATTCTGATCCTAATGTGGATATGACGTACGCGCGTACATTTCTCCGTTCAGTACAAGATTCCATGATCGCGAAATATATGACATACCGGTACCCATGGAAATACAGATATTTGAACTTAAATTTTTACTCTGTTGACAGGAGAATTTTGTCATAACTGTGGTAGTTACAGGAGTGCACTGTAGCTATGGAGTGTATTGTAAATTTTGCTTGATGCCAGTGGATGGAGAGACAGAATGGAATGGACTGTGGATGGCAGAGTTTCAGTGGACTGAAAGTTTTGACCATGTGATAAAAAGAGGAACAATTGATGTAGATATTTAGATATCAGTCATACTTTTTCTAAGTGTGCAGCACTCTCGATGTAAATATGAAATAGTTATATCATACTTGGCCAAGATATTTCTCAATTTCTCATCGAATACGTCCTATTTTAAAACTCCTTTGTGTGTTTCTCCTGTGCATGGCTCTTAGAGGGAAGAAATTGTTCTGTTAAGGGATTGTACTTGTCTGTGATTTGAATAGTGGATGACATAGTATCAAGGGGGAAAATATCAATATTCCTGATGGTCAAATTCAGGTGAAAACACAAAATACGAGTAGATGAAAAAATACAAAATTCAGCTGGCAGAAATCTGCCGCAAGTTAGGTCAAAATTTTCGAAATCTTTCAAATTCATGAAATTCTTCCGTCGAGATGCTTTCATTGCGATCGATTGACAAATCAGTTGCAATTTTCAAAATCTACCAAGATGACCGTTACCCGATGAGTGCCATCTGCTGTTTCAACTCACAGTACGATGCGGTGTGTGCGGTTTGTTAACCAAAACCCAGTCTCCTTTCCACCAGCGCTACTGACTCCTTGACTGTATTACATGGCTTCTGATATCTCAGAGTTTCAGATCTCAGAGTTTCAGTTTTCGATAAGTTCTCAAAGTTCAGGCCACTTGTGCCCTTTGAAGCAAAAAAGAAAGTGAATGCCATCTGACAGCTAATGATTGTTACATAAACATTATGTTTCACTTTTGAACATCCCAATGAGCACACGTTGCAGATTCACCGCAAAGAAGAGGACTGATCATGTGACAAACTTAATGAAGTTTCAACTACAAATGTGTTCAGGCTGTCCACGAACTTTGAGAAGATTTGCAGGGTAATGACAATGTAGGAAGCATTTGGTCAACTGGTAAAACGTCGAGAACATAAACTTCAAGAAATTTTGCAAGTTTCACCCTGGCTACAGAAACATACAATGCGCTGTACATATCCACATGTAACTTTTAACATGCATGCCTTAGGGCCCTCTGTCAGGGAGATGACAAATTGTGTTGTAGGTGTTTATATTCTCAGATGACAGAATGTAGAATACAAAATCCGAATGTAGATGATCTAGAAAAAAATGCTTTATACTTGTGCTTGCCAACACTTCGCTGTACCTGTATGCATAGGCCCATTTTACTTGATTCATCAGGATGGCATCAGACTGTGATAGGGCAATTACAAAGGGACTCTGTGAGTGTTTGTTTTTTTTTTTGTTTTTTTTTTGCGAACGACAATTCATCAGCAGTTGCTCCATCAGGATGCTGCGACCTATCAGCATTTAAAGACAAAATCAGAATAAGATGGCAACGATATTCTTTGATGCCGATGAGGGTGTTGAAGAGTTTATCTCTGTTTATAATAGGTAAGTACAAGTTACCGTCATGATCTTTACTTTATCTTTATACTAATACTGTAAATGCAGAATATTTTGTGAGGTTTTAATTTTCGCGAGTCAGGTGCCATTTGCGAAATTAAAGACACGCGAAAATATTGACTCTGATCCCGACGTGAATGTGACATACGCATGTACACTTTTCTGTTCAGTATCTATAGGCCTCCACGATTGCTAATTTAAACCACTCGCTAAATCGTCGAGAACGCCCGATTCACAAAAATTTAGACTCACAAAATATACAATGTATGGCGTATACAGTAATTCAAAGTCTAGTCCAGGGCATTTCTGAAAATGATGAAAAATAATACCATCAGCTTTATAGAACCAGTACGGTGCTATCCCATTCTAAGATTAGAGTGTAAATAAGAACGAAACAATCAACTGTCATGAAATAAGAAGACTATTTGATAAAAATCTGGTCAATTTACAATGTATCATACAAAGGATTGTTCCAAATTACATATCAAGTAAAAAGCACCCTTGTGTGTTTGATTCGGGACATTTTACTGAAAATGAAAATAATTTAGAATTGATGCCGTCATGTAGAGGATATTGAACTCCACAACGTGATACCAACATTAACTCCATACCTCCCAAAATTCTAATAAAGTCATCTTGGTTCTTAGCTGAAAATATTATGTTCTTCTTTACCCAGGGTACTGTAAAAGTGGTTTTGTTCGCGGTGGTTTTATTTTCGCGCTTTGAGGGTGAACCGCGAATTGGACATCACGCGAAAATGTTTTGAACTCGTCGCTTGTTACAACGCTATCATTACCAACCGCGAATTTAAACACACACTAAAAAGTCGGCACCGATGGAAACCGCGAAAGTTTCTGTACGCGAAAGAAACCACTTTTACAGTAGCCTCTTCAGTGTTAACACTGTTCTACCAGAGGGGCCCTGCCGTTATTATTATCCCCAGTACTTATTTTTACACCCACATTGAGAGGGATGTCATGGGTAAACACATCTCTCCAAGGATATGCAATGTGTGCATTGGTCTGTCGGGCGCAAACTCCAGACCAATGTTTTGTACTCAAGAGTGTTATATCCATTACACACAATAGTGCACTGCTGTTAACACCGAACACGGTTATATTGATGTTTCGGTTTACAACAGAATAAACGTTAAGGCCAGACATTATCCTCTCTATATTGTTCATTGTTGGTTGAAGGTATACTAAAGTTTGATATTATGAAAGAAAACTGCCATTCCCGAGGACTTCGTTATAACAGGAGTCAACTGTACCACGAGTATTATTAGATAGTAGTTGCCTCCTACTGTTGTATAAGATGTTAAACATAGTTTTCCTCTACCCTAAGAAATTGTTGGCTCCGTATGTACATTGTTTGAATACCAATTAGATTACCTTTGATATGGTATATAATATTGTACATTGCCTGATTTTTATCAAAATCTTCTATGTAAGCTTTTGACTAGGAAAAGTTTGTGCTTTCTTTTCTTGTTGAGTGTAGATTATAGGTCAGCTGGACAATCACACATGGAGAGATATAAAAAGTTGTACGTTTGTATTCTTAGTCCAATATTTCATCGGAATCCTTTTTGTAATCAAGTAAAAACTTTGAGAATGCACTTGAGCACCTAGATAAAAAAAGAAATGTGTTGTAAATCTAATGAGTTATATTTCAAAAAACAACTGTGCCATTTATACGAAAGGCAGCCCCCACCCCCCCCCCCCAAAAAAAATGAAAGTATTTCTAGAATACATAGTGGTAGACATGTAATACATCAAAAATCAAAAAGTTCAAAACGGCTGAAATTAAGCTATTTATATTAAGTAATTTGTTATTTCACTTTTACTTCCACAGAAGACGATGATGTAAGGCCTCGGCTGACGGACTTGCAACTCCGTAAAAGAGATCATACATATTGCACACCTCAACCACAACTGGTATGTTGTTTGAATTAGAAAATTTGTAGAAATCCAAGTACCTTTAGAGCTGGTCATTATGGAAATTTATGTTGTAAGTGTTTACTCCTGTAGCTGGTCAATACGGGGATTTAAGTCGTAAGTATTAACTCAAGGTGTAGCTGGTCAATATGGGAATTTATGTGATAAGTATTAACTCGTGAGACAGCTGGTCAATGTGGGATTTTGTCATCAGTATTTACTCATATAATTGGGCAACATTCTTGTGGGAATTGATGTCATAAGTATTTACTGATAGGAAGAGAAAAGAAATTTTTCTACTTCACATTCGCTCTTCAAAATTTGATCCTAGTAGCTGGCATCTGAAATGCCCTGGTAAACAGTCCACCAAAACTCTTATTGATATTAAAATGACTGTATTAAATTCAATTCTATTTCATTATCCATTCTTGAAATTTGTTTTGTTTGCATGCATACCCGTTACATCGATAAAGCACACACATAACATTTTAGACATGATAGACATACAAGAGATATACAACAATACAATATCACTATCATTGTCAAAAATAATAACATGACTGTATGTGAGGTTTCCCTTTGAATGCATGATGTAACATAACAATATGATATCATACTGTCATGATAAGGGGGTCTGCCAAAATGTAACATCACAAGTACTCCATTTGCTGTGGTGTCCAAGATAAGTGTTTACCAGACATGGGTTAAACAAGAGCATCCAGTTCTCACTGATCCATGAAATACACCTGTACATCATTTGTTTTATAACATGGGCCTGTAAATTCATGAAATCTAATTTTTTCCCCATCATGCATCTGGTACACCCACAATACTATACAAGGCTTGATCCGTGCATTTGGATTCTGACCAGATGCATGGCTCAGTGTGGAATAGTAAAAAAATCAATGCATGATGATTGACCAATCAGATTGCAAAGAATCTAAGGCCCATTTTATACATTACCATAACAGAGATGTTAACTTGTCTGCTGTGTCTTTGCTACAGTAACTCATTAAAGCGAAGGTATGATATATGGCTGTATGCATTTATTGAATTTCAGGAAACGAATGTGAGCATGAGTAGAGGGAAAAGGAAACAAGAATCTGACGGTAAGTGTGTCGAAAATTCACAGTCAAAGATTAAAATCTTAAGAGTGCAACAGTGAAAATTTGATCATTGTTGGTTGAGAATAATAAAGGGCTTTAACCCTAACTAGGCCGGGCTATTTAGGTACAGTTGAACCTCTCGTATCCGGACAAGTCGGGACCGGGGCTCGTCCGGATAAGGGATTTGGCCGGATACGGGAGACTCGATGCTTTATACATGTAGCGTCTACATATACATACACATGTACTAATGTAGCCCATTGTAGTACCACATGTAGTAATGTGTATACTGCAACCTTTTCATTGTTACACTCAGTAACAGACCCCAAAATAGAGGTTCGTGTTTGCAAGAATGAAATCATTTTCTTTTGTAAATTCTTGGGATGATTTACCTAAATAATTATTAAGAAATGTATCCGTTGGGAATCCCCCTTTCCCCCCGTAATTATTAAAAAAAGATAAAAAAATCACGGCGAGATTGCGTCCGGATAATAGAGAGATCCGGATAAAGGGAGGCCGGATAATAGAGGTTCAACTGTAGTTGATAGAGCGGGGGGGGGGGGGCCTTCCAGGCCCCTCCTCCAGATCTCAGCCGTCGACCACGCAATCGCGACGAAAATTGGCACACACATTGCCTCAGATGTACCGGTAATCCAAAATACGATGAAGTTTATTTTTCAACAAATTATCATTTATACTAGATTATGCTAATTTATGCATAATGATGCATGAAATCAGACTATTTGGTATAAATCACAAAGTAAAGCTAAAAACAGGCACATTTTTTGTGTAAATATCCTTTTTAGTGTCCTGAGCAAATGTAATTAAAAAAAAATTGAGATATCAGAAAAAAATCTTAAGTATTTTATTGTTTTTTGAATTTCTTATGTATTTCTTTATTTTTTTACTTTGTGTTTTTCAATTTTTTTTCGTTGATATTTGTCCGTGACATCGCTCCGAACAAGAAAACATGTTATTCATTGATTTTAATCAATAAAACACCAAAATAATCATGCTTTTATGAAATTTTGCATTGAAAGCTTGCATTGAAATTGTACATGAATTCACTTTTTTGAGCAATTTTTGGTCTGACATATATGCGTAACTTTAGAACTGCGAGCCCGTGCGTCACAAATTTGGTGTCAAAAGATGCGGGAGACTCGAAAGAAAAAAGTCATGAAACGTCGCGGTGATAGCTTTTTGCGATTGCGATACATCGCGCGGAACGTCGAGGGGCAAGGCCCCCCCCCCCCCCCCCGGCCTAGTTAGGGTTAAGTTGTCACTAAACCCATAGTGTTCAAGACAACTTAAAGCCCTTCTCATTCTAAACAGACGTAATTATAAGAAAAAAAAATTGAAGAAAAAAATTGGTGATCTTATGAAATTGTGAAGTGTAAACTTGGCAATGCAGTTCAAAAACAGTTGATATTCAATATTCTGCAAATACATGAGCTTATGATGTCATCACCTCACAATGTTTTTCAAGTCCATGTAACTTTCTATTGAATTTCTGTTACGCTTGACATGCAATGAACAAATTTTAAACAACAATTCCAAGCTCTGCTATAATGTAGATCAATGATTTTTCAGTCAAATGACCAGTAGAGCCATACATTATTATCCAAGCATGGCTTTTGGACACAGAACAGTGACAGAAACTTGCTAGAATTCACTGAAGGAACACCGCTTGTTATTCAATCACCACGTCATGCAACCTACAATGTACATGTGACAGGAATAAAATTCTGAGTGAAGCTTTCATTGTACTGTGGTATTTGGCGATTCATAGGTCAGTTTGGGTGGGTTTGTGTGTTCAAGCAAAATATGCAAAGTTGGCGTGCAGTCGACTGAGTTGGGCGTGCCAACTTGGCACATGAAGAGATAATAAATCAAAGAGTGTTTGCGATTTCAACCCCCACTTGGACCACTGCTGTTATGCATGTACTGTACAAAATATTATATTTTGTTTTGCCGATAGATCCAGGACAGAAAAGAGCAAAGTGGCCTGAGCAGAATATGACGCAAAGACAGAGAGAGGAAAGGGGAATGGTAAGAAGAAGATGGGACATCTGTTCAAACCTTAAAGCCGGTCTGCACTAGCTATTATTTTGATGCCAGAACTTTTTTTGTAAAGAGCGCTGTCTATTAAAACTTCCGGTGGCCGGGTTACATCCACAGAACTCTAGTTCTGTGGTTACATCGTTATTTTATTTTATACTGTACAGTGGCTGATCGCCGCCTGCCGGTCAGCGCACGATCTCACAGCAGCTGTGCGCAGAGCCGAGAGAAAACACACAAGCAGTGCATAATATGGTGGGAGAGATCCACGACAATCCACTCACTCAGCCCAATGACCTACTCGCTATACACCAGCGCAGCTCGCATCTCCTCCCACTGGATCCAGCATTTACCAAGTCGTATCCGCGACATAATCACAGATTGAAGTTCGAAACAACGATCAGAATAAATGATCTGAGTGTTAAGGACAGTATTTGGAAGCACCGAACAGATCGCGAAGTGATAAGTGACAACGTATAATGGTACGTACCATGCATGGTACTATGGTACGTGGTATACATATACGTATGCACTGGACTGCGCAAGATAATGCGGGATCGAAGCGAGCCGCTGCGCTGCTAGGCCATCCCCTACGTTTACGGGAACCTGGTGATCTGTGTGTTAAGTCTATGGGGATATCAGAATTCAGTATGGAACGGGTTAATTGCTGCATGCCGCTCGGCATTATGGGAGAAATGCTGGGCACCACAGAGAAAAATGAGCCTTATGATGGCGCTAGACATGTTTCTTTCCAGTGCAGACCCACTTTAACCTGTTGAGGACGGACTGATTTTGCTAAAACACGCATTTCCCAGACACCTGTCCAAGTATACTCGGAACTCGTCCTCAATGGGTTAACCTATGGAAACTCAACCACACTGAAAATTTTACTTTGCAGCTCCTTCACAATATAAATGTTTAACTGACAACTAACATTTCACAAGCCTCTGAAACTATTACAATTTACTTCCTAAACTGGACAAAGCTAGAGCAGTGTGATGATCAGGGTTTTGTGTTTTATCTCCCTGTAACTGTACCCACTAAACCATGTGGGCACATTTTGTGTTGATATGTGCAAAGCTGCATCCTCTTCACTTTTGTTGATTGACTTTTGAATGTGAACAGAATGCCCTTTGAAAGCAAAGATTATGAAAGTCAATTAATAATGCTGTTAACCTATGAACTGACATGAAAACTAAGTTCTACGTGTATCTAAACTTCATAACACAGGCATGTTGTATTGATCTATTAAAAAGAAAATATTACATATCCTCAGTGCTGGTGATAGTACAATCATTACATGTTGGTTCTCCTTCTAGGATAATTTGTGGGACAGATGTACAAAGTGCCATGCTATTATGAAAGTCATTTTGTATAGGGTTGGACTGTGGCTCAGACTGTAGCATGTCTGCCTTGCAGTTGGAATGGCTCAGTCCCATTCCTATTGAGTCTACAATATAGCTGAGCAATGTTGTGTGTAATCATACCACCCCCTCTAGTCAGAGGCAGTTCCATACACACTGGCTTTCTGTGGAGGTAATGAGTTGTGGTCTAGAGTAGCGTGTCTGCCTTGCAGTTGGAATGGCTCAGTCCCATTCCTATTGAGTCTACAATATAGCTGAGCAATGTTCTGTGTAATCATACCACCCCCTGTAGTCAGAGGCAGTTCCATACACACTGGCTTTCTGTGGAGGTAATGAGTTGTGGTCTAGAGATCTTAGGTTTATAAGGTTCAGTTACAAGTTGTATGTTCTCAGTTTCATTTATGTGACAATGGTGACCTAAGAAATATTCATTCTTACATGCAAAATATTTTAATGCTTTATGGAACCATTTGCAGCATCAACAAAAAATACAAATCCAAATACAGTCAAACTCGGATACTCGAACTCGGATAAGCCGAATATCACTTACCTCGGGTGCAAAATGAAAGTCCCGATTGTTCCTATGGAGTTTCCGTGTATTAAAATTCGCGTAGCTCGAAGAAAATAACTCGAAGTTCGGTTACCTCGAAGTGAAATCTAATGTCCCGATCTTAATTAGCTTATTGTTTTTCCCAGCATGTTGCTCGAATCGAAATTGCAACATCACTCAGCATCTCCGATTAAGCGCGCGTGGACAGCGGAGACATGTCCCAAATCTTTTCACACTCGACTGTAAATATTCTTAACAATCGCGCGCCCAAAGAAATACCTGGTAGGCCTACACAGCTGACAAGAAAAAACCCCAACACCTACATTTACTACACACGTACACGATATGCACATAGCACTCATGCCAATGGAGTGCTTACGTTAACACTACGCTCTTTTCTTTAACCACTGTGTTCTGATTTTTGATCGTGATACGGAGTCGTCATACCGTGCGCGTAGATTTCTTAACCGTCGTGGCGCACCTGTTTAGGTGTTGACAGTTATTTTGGCATTAATCACGGTCCACTGTTCTAACATTAATCTCCTGCGTAGTGCCTATATTTTAACCTCTTTTTTTTTTTTTTTGGCCTTTCACGAAGTTTGTTTCATTTATTCTTCCCCGAGAACGCAAGCACTGGATTTTTTTTTTCCAGCAATGAAATGATTATGAAAATAGTGTGGTATATGATCTGGAAGTATAGGCTGAGCATAATAAAGAATGAAATAGACAGGGCTCCACACTGACTTTATCGGGTCACCAATGTCATTGATTTTTATTTTTTGGTGGTCAAAAGTAAAATCTGCTGACGCAAAAAAAACAAAACAAAACAAAAAAAAAAAACGGGGTAAACATTAGAAAAACTAAATCGGTCCTACTAAACATAGAAAAATTAATATTAAGCATTATTGAAGTGATACAGATGCCCATGTCTAAAACAAATGAATAGAAAATTCAATCATCTTATATTCTGTTTTTTAAGATTTAGCAATTAGGCGTAGAGATTATTATAAAAGTTGATGCTTATACTAGGAGGTTAAAACTTACGTTTGAAATGAGAAAGTGGGAGCATTTGCTGACATTTTTTGTTCGCATCCGAAAGTTACCGTTATTCATTTCTCATTGTAAAAGCAATCATCCAACATATATATGTTAGTATCTTACGGAGCCGAATATAACCGTTAATCATTTTTAAATGTAAAAGCAAACAACCGACATTCATTTCAGCATCTTGGTGGAGCTGAATGCTATCCTTATCCATTTCCAAACGTGGAAGCAAACATCCGCTATTTGTTTTAGCATCTAACTGAGTGGATTAAAAACCGTTAATCATTTCCAAATGTAAAAGCAACAATCTGTTATTTATTTTTGCATCGTACGGAGCAGAATATTACGGTTATTCATTTGAAACATCCGACATTTATTTTATTATCGTATCCGGAGCCGAAAGGTATTGCTGTCCACTTCCGAATGTGAAATGAATCATTTGATAATTATTTTATCATTGTACGGAGCCAAATGTTACTGTTTTTCTTTTTTGAACGTCAAGGCAGACATCAGACATTTATTTTGCCATCAAACGTAGCTGAATTACTGTTATTCATTTCGAAATGTAATAGCAAATATCCAATGTTTTTTTTTAACATCGTATGGGGCGGAATGTTACCGCCATTCACTTCCAAACATGCCAAACGTAAAAGCAATCATTCGACATGTATTTTTATAACTTCCGGAGCTGAATGTTATTGCCATTTACTTTCTAACGTAAAAGCAAACATACGGCATTTATCTTATCATCGTACGGAGTTTGATATTATTGTTATTCATTTCAGAACATTAAAGCAAACATTCGACATTTATTTTAACATCTTCCGGAGCTAAATGTTATTGCAATTTACTTTCAAATGTAAAAACAAACATCCAGCATTTATTTCATCATCGTTGGGAGTTGAATATTATTGTTACTCATTTACGAACGTCAAAGCAAACATCAAACATTAATTTTACCATTGCACGCAGTTGAATGTTACTGTTATTCATTTTGAAATTTAAAAGCAAGCATTAGAAAGTTATTTTAGCATCGTATGGAGCACAATATTACTGGTATTCACTTCCGAACATAAAAGCGATCATCTGACATCTATTTTAGCATCTTCCGGAGCCGAATGTTATTGCCATGTCCTTTCGAAAGTATAAGGAAACACCCGACATTTATCAAACCATCGTATGGAGTTGAATATTAGTTTTTCATTTCCGAACGTCAAAGCAAATATTCGACATTTATTCCAGTGTCTTCCGGAGCCCAATGTTATCCTTGTTCATTTTCGAACGCAAAATCAAATATCTGACATTAGTTTTAGCACCATACGGAGCTGAGTCTTATCGTTATCCATTTCCAAAAGTATTAGCAAGCATCCGACATTAATTTAGTATCATACCGAGTCGAATATTACCGTTATTCATTTCCAAAATTAAAAGCAAACATCTGACATTTATTTTAGCATCTTACGTAGCCGATTGTTACCGCTATTCATTTTCAAAAGTAAAGGCAAACATCCGCTTTTTTTTTTTTTTTTTTTTGGTGGCGCGATCGGGCCACCAAAATCTTTTTTTTTCTGAAATTTTAATTTCAATTATGATTTTTATTCAATTCCTTCATGTAAAAGTCGATTCAATTCCAATTGACAAGCATTCAAACAATCAGTAGGCACTACAACAGATACTCTGTTGAACAACGATATTATAAACTTCGGATAAGTCGAAGAAAATTCGACGTACGCGTACCTCGAAATTCGCGTACCTCGAACCATTTTCTTCAGTCCCTACGAATTCGAGGTACCCGAGTTTGACTGTATATTTGTTGTTTGAATGACTCTGTCAGGAATTCATTCAAGTGATTGTGATTTTGTAGCTTTCTGTAACGTCAGTATCAGTTTATGTTGTTGCATTGATTCATGATTTGATTGAAGGAAATAAGGGTTTTATGCGACTAGTGATTTATGCTTTGCAACTGATTGACAAATTGCCCTACATCGACATTGAAATCAGTTGCAATGAAAACATCTCGATGGAAGAAATTCATAAATTTGAATAGTGACTTGTGCGTCTTCAAAACTCTAGCGGTCATCCAAGTAGATATGAAGTTCTTTGGAGGCAGAGGCCAAAATAATTTCTTGACTTTCATATTGAAACATTAATTCATAAGTCAATTATTATCTGGGGATTTTATCAATTCATCATATACAACTTTTACCCTAGAAATGGTTGTAAAACACTGTTTTGTCTTACAATAGGAGAATCAGGCTCTCACCAACCTTCACCAAAGGTTGGTAGAAGCCTGAATCTCCTATTGAATTATCATGATCTCCCCAACTGATGAAAGTTACCTTCATCACTGTTTTGTCTTTTTTATTTAATCCAGGTGAATGCTCTTGCAAGGACAGATGTCTTTGAAGGAGCGAGTGCAGGTGCCAAGGATGTGGGTTGTATGGACATAGACAGAGGGAGGGTTAATGATGGTGAGGACGACTGGGATTCAGCAAGGGGGAAATCAAGAGGGGAACCTACGTTGCGCGATGTCATGTTGAGGCTGAACGAAATAGAGGGGAAGGTTGATCGGATTTTCGAGATCTTGACAAAACTGCATCCGACGGTGTCGCAGGAGCAGCACAATGGGCCGTCGCAGGAGCAGCACAATGGGCCAACGCCAGCATTGCAGGCTGTCAGAACTTCCTACTAAATATTTGAACGCTGTGCCAAAATGTGAGAGACCCTGCGCATCAGAGCGGAGTGGAAATCGCGGCAGACTTTTGCCAAGACTTTGATTGTTGCCCTCGCGTCAGTGGACATCCTCTCCAAATCAAGCTGCTGGGGGGCAAAGGTCCCAATCCCCACAACCTGGGGAGCAGTGCAAACAATCCCTTCGCCCATTCACAATTACGTCGTTGACACAACCTTCAAGGTCTTCAAAATCCCCCACTCCAACAGGAAGCAAATGTACCACGAAATAGTCAGCGCCATCTACATGCTCTGTTGAAGGCTTCACGCCGGGTCACTGAGCAAAACAAATTGCAACATCATGAGTACAGTGCATTACCGTTAAAAACAAACACGGTCGTAGCAAAATTCTTTTCACAATGAAAGAAAACTGCAGGTCCCATGGACTTCGTTAGTTTAAAGGGAGGGATGATTCAAAATTCAAGATGAAAGGTGCAGTGATACTCCTGTGTCTTCAAATTATGGCAAACGGGAAAACAAGTCAGAATTCCTTATATTGAGATTACTAGATAATGTGGGTACATCTTATTGACAATGTTCTGTTCTTGTGATATTATTTTTTTTAAAGAATATGATATATTTGTAAATCTACTTGACAAAGTTCTGCACTGATTGTGACATTTTTTTTTTGTACAACATATTTTTGTTTCTACATCTTTGAGAAAGCTCAGCTCTGATGATGATATTTTTGTTATCAATAATATTTGTCTATCTGCATATATCTCCTTGGCAAAGTTAGTCACTTATCATTGGTGCTGTGTCTGATCGAAAGGAGCAACTCATGTAATAAAAACATGTTTAATGAGGATGTCAGACTTATGTAAAACAAGATATTTTGATACATGAAATTTTCGTGAATTGTCACTGCCATTCAATGTGCACAGTGTAGACAAGAACTTTCACGTTTTCGTGAATCTTGGCTCTCACGAAATTTGCGAAATTAAAATGCACATTAACATTCCTCGTTTAACGGTACATGTATTCTCATCTGAAGTTTCCACATGCTGTTGCCTTTTATGTAGCTTCAAATATTCATTCATGTTGTTGAATGGAGTACTGAGGGGATGAGATCACAGATCTTCCAGCTGTTTGAGATTGTTTAGAACCAGTTTTCATTGCAATGCATAACTATGTATGACGTCAAACATCATTACTTTTGAATATAAAGGTTAATCTTGTTATAACAGAACCCTCAAAACCAGCATTTTTCTGTCATCATATGGAAATTTGGTTATATCCAAACTAATAAAATTTATAAACATATCTTGATGACAATATTTGACCCTGAATTTTATTTTTACTTCATTGTATCCAAAATTTCGTTAGAACCGGGTTCATTGTACCGGGAGTGCACTGTACTAGCTATTAAGAATGCAAATTACATTCGTAATGGAACAAGTCGTTGTAAGTGTTGCATGCAGAAGGATTCAGAGTATCTCTTTTGTAAGATGTTCCCAAACATATCACTTTACAGCCTTTATGAGCTGCTCTGGTATGGTTTAGTGGATAAGTGCCGATGATGATGAACTATCAGTGATATGGTCCTAGGTTCAATACTCCAAGCAGGAGTGTCTGTGCCCCAAAGCCAGGCAGTTTACCCCATCAAGTGTTTTTAACTGCAGTCTTTTGTTGCCCTCTATTACTGTACAGTGCACTCCTGTTACAACAAACACGGTTGTAACAAAATTTTGTTATAACGAAGTAAAACTTCTGGTCCCAAAATTATCGCCATTAAAGTTTACGGTGCAAAATTCGCTTGTAACGAACACGGTTATAGCGAAATTTTTGTTATAACAAAGTCTTTTCCGAGCCCCATTGACGAAGAAAAACAAAAGAAATGTGCTTCATTATAACAAAATGCGGATCACTTTCGAAAATACGTAGCCGAACAGGCATTTTTAAATAGCGTCTCTGCATGGAAGAACGCTTCACATCGTGTGTTTGCTCCTTGTGTCAGGCACAGTTTTAAATGTAACATTTTAACGAAATTAAAAAGGTACCATCCCATTTTACATTGCTTTCCAGTGTACAATGAGTATTCGACAAACAGAATATAATACTATACGTGGTTTCTTTGTCTTTGTTCGGTTATAACGAAATTTCGTTGTAACGAAAGAACACTGCCGGTCTCGAGCATTTCATTATAATGGGAGTGCACTGTATAAGCTGTTATTTTCATGTACAGATATTTCCATGAATAATGAGTCACTGACATTTTGTGAGATGGTGTTTTTGCAAATTGACACCGATGCTATCTCAAATGCAATGTTACCCTACCGCATGGCGACTATTTCGCCTGTTGTTAACTTCGCGCTCCAAATGCAATTGGTAATATTTGCAAAGATAACACCTCATACAGTAAATTGGTTTGCCAGGCTTTTCCCTTCGAAGGTAGTACATAAGTTCCATATCTAAAGAATAAAAGGTGTTTGTGTTTGTGTATGTGTGTGTGTGTGGGGGGGGGGGGGGGGATTTCATAGTTTCCTGATCTAGTCTTAGAATGAAGAACATATGTTTGTGTACAAAATGTTGTACGACAATGAAACCCACATAGAAAGTTTCATTTAGTGTAAAGCAGTAATTTGAAATTGCAGGTGTTGTTTTTTATTGAGACTGCTCATAATATTACCAAAATGCAAAAGAAATATGATTGTATGTTTTGCCATTGACCTACTGCAAATGGACATGAGTCATTTGTTAATTGATTCATGCACCATGTAAATGTCAAAAGTATTATATCACAATAACATTTAAGATATGTTTACTTATTGCCAAGAACAAATCAAATTGTATTACACATTTTTAGATGAAATTAAGTAAAGACTTATGATTACAATGTGATGTACACTGTACTCAAATACAGATGAATAGATATCAACATACACTTGCAAGATCCTAAATTTTTGATAGTCCACATGTTGTAAGTCCATGGTGAGACAGTGCACGTGTGTATGATAAATTTGCCCATGTAGAGATCGCCAACTGTGCTCTGTGTCATCAACACTATTCAGTGTAATTTGTTTGCGGTTTTTTCAGGGTATTGGTTTCTCTCCTTGGAGATCACAATAAATTCCCCAAATCTGTATAAAAATGGAGCTGTTGATTTATGTACTACATGATGTGACATCATGAAAATCGTTTGGAATGCCCCTTTAAGTATTGCCCACTGAAACAGCTTTCTTGTACATGTATTTTGATGTTTCAAAGTTGTCGCGTAGCAGTTTTATTTGTGATCCATGCCTGATGCTGATGTTCCTGTAAGTTTTTGCATTCTTGTGAAAAAAAAAGGTGACAAAAATCTGTCTTTGTTACACAAAACTTCTTGTTGTTTTCATGTATATTATGGGTCTCATGCTTGGAAGGACTTATCCACTTGTGTGTGGTATAAAGAACAACATGAGAAAACTTGAGTATGTTTGAAAGTTTCATGTTCCACAGAATAAAAACTTCTGCAGCATTTTAAAAGTTTTTATGCCGTTCTCTCTTTGTATTTTGTCGTTATTCTTTGCATCCTCTTTTGCCCTTCATGTGAATCCCGACCACTCAATAGATTGCAGTACGAATCATAACACTTTATCCTCGATACATGGATTATTTTTGTCCCCGCCGAACGAGTTCGAGCAGGGGACTATGAAACGGGCTCCGTACGTGTGTGTGTCCGTCCGTCCGTCCGTGCGTCCGTGCGTCCGTGTGTGCGTCCGTGTGTGATCAAAATGTTCAAAATGCTACTCCTTCGCCATTTCTAACCCGATTTTGATTCTGTTTGCTTTATATGATAACACTACATGGGAGCTTTGAAACTTCTATACAGAATTTCAATTGTGACCTTTGACCTTGACCTTTGACCTATATTGTACATTTTGCTTCAAAATGCTACTCCTTCGCCATTTCTTACCCGATTTTGATTCCGTTTGCTTTATATGATGGCACTAGGTGAGGGCTTCAAAACTTCTACACAGAATTTTGACCTTTGACTTCTTTGACCTTTGACCTTGATTTTTGACCTATATTGTACATTTTGCTTCAAAATGCTACTCCTTCGCCATTTGTAACCCGATTTCAATTCCGTTTGCTTTAAGTGATGGCACTAGGTGAGGGCTTCAAAACTTCTACACAGAACTTTGACCTTTGACTTCTTTGACCTTTGACCTTGATTTTTGACCTATATTGTACATTGCCTACAAAATGCTACTCCTTCGCCATTTCTAACCCGATTTTGATTCCGTTTGCTTTATATGATGGCACTAGGTGAGGGCTTCAAAACTTGTACACAGAATTTTGACCTTTGACTTCTTTGACCTTTGACCTTGATTTTTGACCTATATTGTACATTTTGCTACAAAATGCTACTCCTTTGCCATTTGTAACCCGATTTCAATTCCGTTTGCTTTAAGTGATGGCACTAGGTGAGGGCTTCAAAACTTCTACACAGAATTTTGACCTTTGACTTCTTTGACCTTTGACCTTGATTTTTTTTACCTATATTGTACATTGGCTACAAAATGCTACTCCTTCGCCATTTCTAACCCAATTTCGATTCCATTTGCTTTATGTGATGGCACTAGGTGAGGGCTTCAAAACTTCTACATAGAATTTTGACCTTTGACTTCTTTGACCTTTGACCTTCATCTTTTTACCTATATTGTACATTTTGCTACTAAATGCTACTTCCGGCGGGGACATATATTACGCACCGCGTAATTTCTACCTTTCCTTGTTGTAGTTAGCAAAAGTGACACTCTGTGATACTAGATGATGTGTGTGTGTGTGTGTGTGTGTGTGTGTGTGTGTGTGTGTGTGTTATTCTTTAAAGGGATCATGGTACAGTTTTGGTTGAGAGAGGATTCAGGTTTTACTTTTTTTTTTTGCAAGTTAATTAGGAACCACTTAAATGAAATAATAAGCACATACAATTCTAAGAGGAATCAAAAGTTTATTTGACTAAAAAGTCGTTTCTGAAATGGCTGAGATATCCATAAACAGAATAAAACAAAGTAAAATAGAGCAATCTTAATAAAAGGTGTTTCCCACATTTTATTAGGATTGCTTTGCTTAGGATATCTCGGCCGTTACAAAACTAATTTTCATCAAATAAAAACTTTAAATTCCTCATAATTTTATGCACTTTCATCTTTCTTAACCCTAACTAGGCCAGGGTGGGGGGGCCTCCCCCCCCCCCCCCCAACGTTCCATGTGATATAATGCAATCGCAAAAAGCTATTGCCGCGACGTTTCATGACTTTTTTCTTCTGCGTCTTTTGACACCAAATTTACGACGCTCAGGCGCGCGGTTCCGAAGTTACGCATTTAAATATGTGCATGCATGTCAGACCAAAAATTTGCTCAAAAACGTGAATTCGTGTACAATTTCAATGCAAACTGTGATCACAGGCAAATTATTTTGCTGTTTTATTGATTAAAATCAATGAATAACATTTTCTTGTTCAGAGCGATGTCGCGGATAAATTTTATCGAGAAAACAATGAAAAACAAAGTCGAAAAAACGAAATATTCAAGAAATTCAAAAAACAATAAAACTCTTCAGAATTTTTTTCTGATATCAATTTTTTTTATTATATTTGCTAAAGACACTAAAAAGAATATTTACACAAAAAATGTGCCTGTTTTGAGCTTTATTTTGTGATTTATACCAAAGAGTCTGATTTAATGCATCATTATGCATTAATTAGCATAATTTAGCATAAATGGTAATTTTTTGAAACATTAACTTCATGGCATTTTAGATTACATCATAGGCAAATATGTGTGCCAATTTTCGTCTCCCCCCCCCCCCCCCCCCCCGGCTCTATCAACTACCTAGATAGCCCAGCCTAGTTAGATTTCTCCTTATCTAAAAAAAAATCATCAAAAAACGTTGGAAGCCTGTTGCCCCATCTCAACCGAGACTGTACCCTAAGTATAAATAAAAGTGGTGATGGTATACTCTGGTCTGAGTGTGTCAGTAGGAATTGTGTGCATAAGGTAACTATGGAATGCGTAACCCATGCGAGGTGAAGCCAAGTGGGTTTAGAGTAAATTCCATAGTTACCGCATGCACACAATTCCTTCTGATACGTGAAAAGACACGTACATCATTAGGTGATCCGAGTATCCTTCGGATCACCTTCTGTATCTGTACGGATTCTTTGTTCTTCTTCTTCTTCTTCTTCTTCTTCTTCTTCTTTCTTTATTTCTGGACAAAAGTTGTGTATCTACTTACTCAGAAAGTTCTCAGAGTATCAATTTCAAACTCATACCATATATGTATTATGTCCCAAAGATGACAAATCTAAAATATCATTGTGATTGTCAGTCGTGATGTCACTATGACGTCATTATATGAAAACACATTCTCAATCATATCTCATTAATGGAATGGAGTTTTTCAATGAAATTTACGTCACATATATTTCAAGTTATGCGCATTCTACTCATATTCTCAGTTCATATTTTCTCTTAAAACGTGCGCGTATGCGCGCGTTGAAATATTTGTATGCTCAAATCAAGCTCAAATTTTTTTGCACACGTTTCAGACCATTTGGAGCATTTTTTGAAAAATTGAAAAAATTGGAGGGACGCGTACGCGCGCACACATATACGCACGCACAGCTCATATGCAAGTGAAACTTCCTGTTTTTTTACATTTATCGGATGCCTGAAATGTCAAGGAATATTTCTACCAAGTTTCAAGTCATTCCGACTCAATATGACGTCATACGGGCCCGTCAAAGTTGAAATTCCGTGCGCGCGTCAATGGCGATATACAGCGCAAAGATGCCAAAAAACCGCCAATTTTAAATCCGATTTTACTCGTCAGGATGGACGGTGACCCCCCATTTTCTTTACATATTCTGAAAGCTGATGAGTTGTACATATCATTTCATGGGTTGGCGATACTGAAAAAATGATTAAAAGATATGAAATTTCTTAATAAAGTCAAAAAAGTAAATATTCAAAATGACGTCATCAAATTGCAAGTTCACTCGAGCATATCTCACTTATCCTTTGCCGATTTTCACCCAAATTTCAGTATGTTGTAGCTTATGAAATGGTCTTTCATAAATATATTAACACAATTTTAATTGGATGACGGCATCACCTCGTAAAAATGGATTGAAAGTAACCTTGTCAAATTTGACCAGTTTACGTGTTACCTCTATGGGATTGCAGTTTTTCTGGAAATGAAAATTGACATGACTATCTTTACCGAGCTCTAGCTCCCAGATTTTAATATGTTGTAGCTGAGACTTTGGGCTATCGTTAAAGTGCCCTCTATTTTTTCATTTGATGTCGGGATCACGTCCAAAAACTTGGTTGAAATTAAAGCTTATCTTCGATGTATTGAGATATGTGACCGGCGACAACGGTTTCAGGCAAAAGTCGGGAATTTTGAAAATTCACTTTTTCACTGAATCTCATTGCCCATTTCCTAAGCTTTGCATTGATATAAAACACTTGTATTCTTCGGCACCATAAGTGGGCATAGAAAGAGAAATAAAATGCCCTTTTTAAGTTGTTAGCCTGACAAAATTGCGAGAAAACAGGCTTTGAAGATTCACCTCTTTCTCAAAGACAATGTCCGAGCGGCGATGCGAGGGGAAAATCACCCATCCGTACGATGGTGCCAATCGATGTTAAGCCCCGCCTCTAGCAACCACATCGCCTTCTGATTGGCTCACTGAGAGAGTCAAATTTCCCGGGCACCTTCCTCGGAGCTCAGCGTATGGAGCCGATAAACAATGCATTTCGCTCGGGTTTGTTTACCAGTACGTCTTTCAAGATGGCGAATACGATAATTGCACGTATGATGTACATGTACAATGTACATGTGTATGGTACACGCATTACGCAATGGCATCCACATGCCATGGCCGTGTGCACGTAACAGGAGCGGTGACGAATCCACACATACAAATCGCGTTTTCATTGTGGTGCCTTTTGAAAGCAGAACATTGCTAGTGCTGGCAAGGGTCACGCTTCCTGTTTGTTTTGCCTTTACAAGACATGCATATGTTGCTTTGTTCGGGGGTGCTCATTAAATTAAAACAAACAAACAAACAAACACGACTCGTAAGTTTGGTGCGATCTTGACGTGTAGTATTTGAATATAATTGGTCACATGTGACCGCTCCTTTCCTCTCATCTACCTTCCATTTAGTCAGTCTGCTGCTGTCATAATATTTACTACATGTACAAGTAGACAAATTTGAGAATATTTAGTTTTCTTTTCACATGATTATGTCATGCTACATGATTTTTGTTTCACTTCCGTTGTCGAACATTGCGGTAGAATAGTTTGGATAGAAAGCCAAACGAAGAGCACGCACTACAGAGCGAGCGTATAAACCACTATAGCAAGAACAATGGAGCATGTAATCGTGCACGCGTGGACAAAGCATTCCCCAAACTGGTGTCTCCGAAAGCCAAATTATGTAAATGTATGCGACGCACCAGCCAATCGCGTGCGAGACCCTGCGCCGTAGCAACGCTGAAGATATTGGCGCGGCGTTCGAAAGAAGCTCGAAACTGACGAGTGCGATCCAACATAGGGTGCTTAAAATTCCATTTTCGATAGGGAAAACCTAGTCTTATGCTATGAAATTTAGTGTAGATGTAGAAAACATATCAAAGATTCGATTTCTGCAAAAAACCTAAATCGACAAAAATAATGGTCAAAATCTTTGTACCCCGCCTAGGAGGGAATTTGCTCTTGCGACTTTTGCCTGAAACCGTTGTCGCGGGTCACATATTCCTTTCCTTTTGCAACTTTCTTTGCAATAACTCAAGAAACACAAGCTCTATCAGCCCAATATTTTGCACATGTTTAGTTCATGTCACGTACATTATTTCATAAAATAACAACTACTTGATCGGACACCATCTTGGGTATGTAAATTAGGGTCAAAGGTCATAAATGTTTTATCTTGTATCTTGGTGAATACATGTCCTATCTTTCCCATATTTTGCACATGCAAAGACCATGTTACAAGAATCATTTAATAAAGCCACTTTTTGCTCAGATGCCATCTTGTCTGTGCAAAGTGGGGTCAAAGATCGTATGTACTTTTTTTTTCTCTATCTTCGTTATGACGTGTTATCTCTATGGGAGGGAATTTTTCTAGATGTGAAAATTGACATGGTTGTTGTTATCGAGCACTAGCTCACTTACCCTTCGGTGAATTTCTCCCAGATTTTAATATGTTGTAGCTGAGACTTTGGGCTATCGTAAGTGTGCATTTCGTTTCTTCATACGACGTCGGCATCATGTCAAAAAACTTGGTTGAAATTAAAGCTTATCTTTGATGTTTTATGATATTTCTTTTTTTCTGAAACTTTCTTTGCAATAACTCAAGAAAAGCAGCCTTTATCATTCCCATATTTTGCACATGTTTAGTTCATGTCACGTACATTATTTCATAAAATAACAATTACTTGATTGGACACCATCTTGGGTAGGTAAATTAGGGTCAAAGGTCACAAACTGGTGAATACATGTCCTGTCTTTCCCATATTTTGCACATGCAAAGGGCATGTTACAATAATCACTTCACTAAATAACCACTTTTTGCTCAGATGCCATCTTGGGTGTGCAAAGTGGGGTCAAAGGTCAAATATACTTCATTCTGTATCTTCGTTAGTGTATACGGAATTCGGTACCAAAGATGGCAAGTCTGACTTCCTTTTCTAAATGAGAATCCAAACATCACACGGCCAATGTCTCCTCGACACAAATGAAACCAGTATGGTGATGGCTATTGGGATCAGGACTCAAATCGTTGATTTTCGAATAGATCGGATCACCTAATTTGTCAGTGTTGACAAATTCCTGTTCTAGTTTTTTAGGTGATCCGAGAATCCTCTCGGATCACCTTCTGTATCTGTACTGATTCTTTGTTCTTCTTCTTCTTCTTCTTCTTCTTCTTCTTCTTTATTTCTCCGCAAAAGTTGTGTAGAGATAAGCTCAGAAAGTGCATTGCCTATGAATGTCAAACTTATACCATATGTGTATCATGTCCCAAAGAGGACATGTCAAGTAAAATCGTAGTGATCAGTCGACCGTGACGTCACTATGACGTCATTATATGAAAACACATTTTCAATCATATCTCATTAATGGAGTGGAATTTCTCAATGAAATTTACGTCATATAAATTTCAATTCAAGGGAATTCTACCCATATTTTCAGAATTCCTCGCATCGTAAAGACGTGCGCGTACGCGCGCGTTGAAATATTTGTATGCTCCAATCAAGCTCAAATTTTTTTTGCATACGTTTCAGACCATTTGGAGCATTTTTTGAAAAATTGAAAAAATTGGACGGACGCGTACGCGCGCGCACATATACGCACGCACAGCTCATATGCAATAGAAATTTCCCGTTTTTTTACACTTATCGGATGCCTGAAATGTCAAGTAATATTTATATCAAGTTTCAAGTCGATCCAACTCAATATGACGTCATACGGGCCCGTCAAAGTTGAAATTCCGCGCGCGCGTCAATGGCGATATACAGTGCAACTATGCCAAAAAACCGCCAAATTTAAATCCGATTTTACTCGTCAGGATGGACGGTGACCCCCCATTTTCTTTACATATTTTGAAAGCTGATGAGTTGTACATGTCATTTCATGAGTTGGCGATGCTGGAAAAAAGATTAAAAGATATCAAATTTCTTAATAAAATGAAAAAAGTAAATTTCCAAAATGACGTCATCAAATTTCAAGTTTGTTCAAGCGTATCTCACTTATTCTTCGCCAATTTTCACCCAAATTTCAGTATGTTGTAGCTTATTAAATGATCTTTCATTAATATAATAACAATATTTTGATTGGATGACGGCATCACCTCGTAAAAATGGATTGAAAGTAACCTTGTCAAATTTGACCAGTTTACGTGTTATCTCTATGGGAGTGCAGTTTTTCTGGAGATGAAAACTGACATGACTATCTTTATCGAGCACTAGCTCACTTATGCTTCGGTGAATTTCTCCCATATTTTAATATGTTGTAGCTGAGACTTTGGGCTATCGTAAGTGTGCCCTTCGTTTTTTCATACGGAGTCGGCATCATGCCCAAAAACTTGGTTGAAATTAAAGCTTATCTTCCATGTATTTTCATATTCCTTTCTTTCTGCAACTTTCTTTGCAATAACTCAAGAAAAACAAGCTCTATCAGCCCAATATTTTGCACATGTTTGGTTTATGTCACGTACATTATTTCATAAAATAACAACTACTTGATCGGGCACCTTCTTGGGTATGTAAATTAGGGTCAAAGGTCAAAAATGTTTCATCCTGTATCTTGGTGAATACATGTCTTATCTTTCCCATATTTTGCATACGTAAAGACCATGTTACAAGAATCATTTCACAAAATAACCACTTTTTGCTAAGACGCCATCTTGTCTGTGCAAAGTAGGGTCAAAGGTCATATGTACTTCTTTCTTTATCTTCATTATGACGTGTTATCTCTATGGGAGGGAATTTTTCTAGATGTGAAAATTGACACGATTGTCTTTATCGACGACTAGCTCAATTACCCTTCGGTGAATTTCTTCCAGATTTTAGTATGTTGTAGCCAATGTAATACTCTTTAAGTTTTCTTCAATCAAAGTTTTAATCGGATGATGTCTTCACCTCGTGAAAATAGATATAATGTAACCTTGTCAAATTTAACCAGTTTACGTGTTATCTCTATGGGAGGGAATTTTTCTGGAAATGAAAATTGACATGACGGTCTTTATCGAACACTAGCTCACTTACTCTTCTGTGAATTTCTCCCAGATTTTAATATGTTGTAGCTCAGACTTTGGGCTATCGTGACTATACCCTGCATTTTTTCATACGACGCCGAGATCACGTCAAAAAACTTGGTTGAAATCAAACTTATCTTCGATGTATTGAGATATTTCTTTCTTTCTACAACTTTCTTTGCAATAACTCAAGAAAAACAGCCCCTATCACGCCCATATTTTGCATATGTTTAGTTCATGTCACGTACATTATTTCATAAAATAACAACTACTTGATCAGACACCATCTTGGGTATGTAAATTAGGGTCAAAGGTCATAAATGTTTTAACCTGTATCTTGGTGAATACATGTCCTATCTTTCCCATATTTTGCACACGTAAAGAGCATGTTACAAGGATCATTTCACAAAATAACAATTTTTTGCTCAGATGCCATCTTGTCTGTGCAAATTGGGGTCAAAGGTCAAATATACTTCATTCTGTATCTTCGTTAGTGTATACGGAATTGTATACCATAGATGGCAGGTCTGACTCCCTTTTCTAAATGAGAATCCAAACATCACACGGCCAATGTCCACTAAACACAGATGAAACCGGTATGGTCATGCCTATTGGGATCAGGAGACTCAAATCGTTGATTTACGAACAGATCGGATCACCTAATTTGTCAGTGTTGACAAATTCCAAGTCTAGTTGTTTTATAAAACGGCGACAAATTTTGCCCGAATTGTTTTATTGTGTTTCTGACAATTTGCCAATCTCTATTTTTGGTTTGCCATAGATGAAACATGCATCGGTATACAAATGACGCGCAGGTCTAAGTGCGTCAGTCGGAATTGTGTGCATAAGGTAACTATGGAATGCTTAACCCACGAGGCGAAGCCGAGTGGGTTTAGGCTAAATTCCATAGTTACCGCATGCACACTATATTCCGACTGACGCACGAAAAGACATGTGCGTCATCTGATTTATAGAATGGGTAATTTTCTTGTCAAAAACCCATTTTTCTATCGTGTTACCTGATGACAAAATTACTGGATGCATTTCCTTTTGGCTTGCCGTAAACGGGCATGCATACCCGTGCTTACTGTTTTTACTGGACGTGCATATTTTTTTACTGGACGCATGGCCAAGCTGAGTGCGCGAACGCTTGCTTTAGTGCGCGAACCTTTGTTACAAGTACGCGTACTCTTGCTAAGTGCGCGATAACATGTTTACCACTGTGACTCAGCGTGCGGCCAGTAAATATCAACACATAGCTCTCGACCAATCAGATCACAGGATTCTCGCTACCCATTCCAGAGACTCCAACTCTCCCGTTTTCGATGGGAGATGTCCCGCCGAAAGCCCATTTTTGCACAATCTCCCGTTCTCCCGTTTGAGAGTTGATTTCTATCGCCCTGGCTATGTGTGTCCCGGTGGAAAGGATTTGTTACTTATTTCTATCATATGTTGAAAAAATAAGCCTTAGATAGCACCAGAGAACATCTAGAATCCTAGGAACTTCGCACACATCAACTTGGAGTCTCCTGTTTGCTGGGGGTTTCGGGCGGGAGAATCTCCAGATCTGAAGGTGCTTGGGGTTGGAGTCTCTGCCATTCTATAATAATTATTATAAAATGGGCTTTAGAATCTCTGCAATCTGATTGGTCAATTGTCATGCATTGATTTTTACTGATCCACACTGAGCCATGCGTCCGGTAAAATCCGACTGCATGGCCATGCGTCCGGAAAAATCTGAACGCATGGCTCAAGCAGAGCTACCAATACGTCTCACGCATTCTTAATGAGACTCAAGCATTTAGGGGTCATCTCACGATCTCACGCATCGGGCAAAGTCTGCAATTTGGGCAACTAACAATGAGCATAGCTCAAATTGAAGGTATATTTTCCTTTTGTCTTTCAAAATAAGTACAATATAGTCACTTAAGTATAGATGCACCTGACCGCACCATTAATTAAGAGCTAAAAATCAAAAAATCTCCCTACCGTGGGAGGCCACGGGGGGTTAGACCCCTCCCACACCCTCGCTTGCGTACACATTTGCTCGTTGAGATTCCGAGTCGTGAAAATCTCACTCATAAAATTTTTTTTGAACTTGGCATCCCTGCTCAAGTCATGTATAGTGTTGTACAGTGCAGTGTGTGTACAATAGTTGAACCGGACACATGATGGGGAAAATGGCTGTATTTCATGAATTTACAGCTGGCTGCCCATTTTATAACACAAATGATACACAGGCCTATTTCGTGGATCAATGAGAATTGGATGCTCTCGTTTGACTGTGGAACAGTCTAAAACCCACCCGCTGCGCTCGCACTGGGTTTAAACAGTTCCAAAGTTAAATCCAATTCTCACCGATCCAGTCAGTCCTGTGCATCATTTGTATACTGATGCATGAAAATTGTTAGTGAATGATGCGTGGTACTGAGATGCATGGCTAGCCCTCCCTTGCCAAGTGTGCGAGCACGGTCTACACGGGTACGGTTCGCCATTTTTCGCAAAATGCACAAATGCTTGCTATTAAAGTGCTCATTACTCTTCGCTACTTTGTACAACATGTTTACTATGTTTGTTGCCAGTGATCAAACGTGCTCCGCCAGTTAAAATTGATACATGGCTGTCAACCAATGAGATTGTAGGATTCTTTCTACCCATTCTTTAATATAACTTTATATTATTTTTTTGTTAGTTCTGTGTGTCATATGACCAATAGTCGGCAAACATTTATTATTACTGTAGCAAATTAGTGATTCCCGTGGTACTTGTGTAGTGTGTATTGTTATATAGTGAAGCAAAAGTGGTGACACTGTAAACAAATATTTGATTAGTTGATTTTTTTTTAAACAATTACAGTAAAAATATTTCATAAGTTGTGTGTATGTTTTGCACAAAGCCATTGCATAGGCAGTGATACTGTAATCAACAACATTCAATGATTAATTACATGTATGTGTTTGTAACTGGTAGGTACAGCAAAAGTGGTTACCGGTACCATGTCCCCAAAATAAATGATCATCAGATTATGACATTCATAACTTTCAGTATGATTAAACTGTCTCAATGCTATGTCAATGTCTAGAAATATGTTATTTTACCTATAGTCACAGAGAAATTTGGAACTTAAAGCATGTCATGGGTCTGTTTCTTCCAAGTTGGGGGGGATGGAGTTTCTTTGTCGAATTCCTCTTTCCTCCCATCCGGGTGAAGGCTCAGCACCCCATATGCAGTTTGGATGAATTGATTGATTTATGCATTCCATTTTAAAGATGTGTGCAGAATAGTGTTTAACAAACATCGATTTTCAGCATTGCATGGGAGTTCTTTCATATATTTTACTGTATGCGCCATGTATTTTGTGAAATTGGGTGCTAGTCAGTAAATTAACACAAGCTAAAATATTAAGTTGATAACTCCAGTCCTGGGCAAATGAGATGTACATGCAAGCATTTTTCTTTTCATTACTGTTCTCGGTGATTCTGAACTTAACCACTTGCAAACTTGTTGGAAGGCTGGAGATTTGTGAAAAATTTGACTTAGCTGAATATATGATGAACGTATACTGTACTCTCTGCCCCCCCCCCCCCTCAACTACATGTAGTTGCACTGTGGGTTTGGGGGTTTTGTTTTGTTTTGTTTTGTTTTTTTTTTTTTTGCAAGGGAGAGGAGAGATGCATATTTGACATGTATGTGGCTAAATTGCAGAAGTTATAGGAAATGAAAGATGTTTTTATGTTTCATTAATTGATTTTTTTTTTTTTTTTATTTCCAATGTAGATGAAAGTTGTGTGGAGACTGGTCTACCGTGTAATGCTCGTGGAGACACCCCATCGTCGGCTCAGTCTGAAACTGGTCAAGGTGATGGAGGCAAGAGTGGGTGGACTGCAGAAAACAACGATGATGACAGCGAGAGTGGATGGATCCTTGACAGCGAAGACGAGGTGAAGCGTGTCGGCCAGTCGTTGCCTTCAACGTCTGTGGTCAAGACGTCCAGGGAAGAACATTCTGGGACTGGAGGTGGGGCTCTGCTGGAAAGACATCCCAGAGAAAATTTACCCAGCTCTGATGCAAGCGGAGGAAATTCCCCGCAGGAGATGTCAGGAGGGGTCAAGCATATCGGGAAAGGAGCAAGCTACAAATGCAAATTCTGCGGGAAGACATTCCGCCAGCCGAGCTGGCTAAAGACGCACGTCCAGATCCACACGGGTGAGAAGCCTTTCCAGTGTAAGCTGTGCCCGAAGTCGTTCACAACCAAAGGCAACCGCAAGGTGCACATGAGGTCG
The DNA here is from genome assembly GCA_033980235.1 of Diadema setosum. Lineage (NCBI taxonomy): Eukaryota > Metazoa > Echinodermata > Echinoidea > Diadematoida > Diadematidae > Diadema > Diadema setosum. Next base: position 12,883,619 of record CM067065.1, read on the forward strand.
CACACAGGAGAAAAAGCCTATCCGTGCGAAATCTGCCCACAAGCGTTCAGCTCGCGGACGAGATTCTTGGAGCACGTACAGACGCACAAGGGGCCGAAGATTTACGAGTGCAAATTCTGCAGCAAGCTTTTCAACATGAAACGCCTGCTCAATGTCCACCTGCGCAGCCATTCACGCGAGAATGTATACCAGTGCGAGTACTGCCCCAAGCAGTTCCAATGGCGCGCTGGCCTCGAAAACCACATCCGCACACACACAGGCGAAAAGCCTTTCACTTGCGACTACTGTCCAAAGACTTTCAACCAGAAGAGCTCATTGATAATGCATGTGCGCCACCACACTGGAGAGCGTCCATATGAATGCGAAGTCTGCCTCAAACGATTCGCCCAATCGTCGGGTCTGCGGCGGCACAAGCGCATCCATACAGATGAGCGGCCGTTCAAATGTGACATCTGCGGCAAAGCGTACCGTACGACCTCCTCCCGGACCCAACACAGACGCATCCACAAGGGGCATCCATCAAACTTGTGAGATTTGTGTAGATATTTTCAGCGGAGAAAAGTACTCATATATTGTGCATGGTGGACTACTCTTCAAGCGAATGATTTTATGTGAAGAGATGCTGAAATCTGGTGAACTGATTTTAAGCCCCTTTTAGCTTTCAAACTGCCACGAAGAATTGCATTGTAGTAGATTTTTCCAGGACTTGTACCTTTACTCTCAGAGGATTTCTTTTTCTGCCAGGGGAGTTTGTGTTGTATTTGGCATTACTTTGTTTGCTAGTTTGTAAGTTTGTTTGTTCATCTGTTATGTGACAAGCTTTTGCCAAAAGTTATGAATTTGTTTGTAGAAGGTTTGAAGATACCAGGTAATTCTGGCAGAGTTCTTTACTCGTTAGATTAAGTTTTTTTTGTGTGCAATTTGTTATTACAGTCAACCTTGCCTAGGTCAAATCTGTTTGGACTGAAGAAACAGCTACAACTTGGAGAAAGTTCAACTAATGAGGGATGAAAATCAATAGAATATAAAGAGAAAGGATGACTGGAAAAGACCTTTGAATTTATTAGGCGATTATTTGTCATATGCGAGGTCAACTTTAAGCAAGGTTGACTGGATTTTTCATCACTGGAGGTTGTAACTTTCTGCCATTCATACCACTTGACAGAAAAAAATTACGCAGCAACCTCAATGCAAGTTCTACAACAAAAAAATTACGCAGCAACCTCAGTGCAAGTTCTACAACAACAACAAAAAAGTATTTCCTTCACATATTGGCAAAATCACTGTTCCACTGAATTAGATATTGGTTTTGCTTGATTTTTCAAAGGTTCATTAAAAATGTTGTATCTTTAAGTTGCATAATATTTCTGAGGAAGTTAGCCATCTTGGCAGAGGCTTTTTTGCTGTGGAGCACTTTCTTTTTCATGGAATAATATTCATCATATCACACTGCAATTTGATGAACAGACTATCTTTTCTGTAGCAGTTCTTTTCCGTAGAAGTGTACAGGGTACCATTTGAAATATCCTTCTTTGGCTGAAATTGCTAATCAAATCTGAGTTGGAAAATTATTCCCCGATATTGTAACTCCACCATGACACTGTATAAGCTGCTATTTTTGCGTACAGATACATTCACGAATGCGGAGGTCAACGACATTTTTGTGAAATGCTATTTTCGTAATTTTGACACCTCGACTTTCAGTCTGAGGTATTTTTTCCATGTGGTTAAAGTTCGCAGTTCAACAGTGATTCACAAAATTCGTGAAATTCGTGAGAATTATACCCTCACAGAATTAACAGCATATACAATAAACAATCCTTACCAGGGTCTTGGTTGTTACTATTAAGTCATGGTAGCAAATTGTATGTATGTCATGTACAGTGAAACCATGTTATAAAGCAGTTGGATATAACAAAACCCTCTTAAAACAAGTTGATTTTGCTGGTCCCAAACCTTCCTATTTTTCAAGAAAAAGGGTTCCGATCATATTGTAGGCATTTTGATAGTGAGAGAGATTGACGGTGGGATTTGTCCATATACCCTCTCACGTTCTGTACCTTCGTCATACACAAAGATTCTAATCGAGTAGAGAGTCTGGTTGACGACCATGACATTTAGGTATTCTCTGTTGCAAAAGAAAGTGAAGTTTATGTTATGTTGGTGGAAAAACTGAAATAGATTTGCATTGAATTGGAACATTTCTAGAATATGAAATTCATGGCGAGATTTGTTCACGCTAAGCCATTTTGTTACTACTGTGTGTTGTACAATCATATTGTAAAGACAGTGAGAGTGGTTTATGATTGTGATCTAAGCAGTTCGGGAATTGAAGGGAATGGTTTGTTCTGCTCACACTTTTCTAACCTTCCTAACTACCATGCTGGGTTTTGTAAACCCATTTGGCCTACTTGCCTAGGGCCCCGGTTTATCAAAAGATATAATTGATTATAAATGCCCTTAACTCACAGGCTGCTATAGACTTTATAGGATAGAAATCAACGATGTAATCAATTATAACTATTCATAAAACAGGGCCCACTTCAACTGAAATATTTCAATGGGGCAGGCAGAGTACAAATAAGAACTTGCTTTAAGAAATCTGAGTTGCCAACCAGTTTGTAGATGTAACATTTAGTGCATTTTTTTTTCTTCAATGAATACTGATGATTAAACTTGTTGTATTGCTGCACAGTCAACACAGTCTACACAGACAAGTCCTGCATAAAGGATCCTTTGTCAAAGATCCAGCATTCTTACCAAGAAGTCGTGGGCTGACTCGTGTAGCTCCTGAGCAGCTGCTGACAGATCTTTGTATAAGGTAGCGGCGTCAGCCTCCCAGAAGTAAGCTTGGAGGATCTCTCTTAGAGTTGCGAGGTTCAGGCGACTGAGTGATATCATCTTCCATGTTTGGCCAACAGAACATGTCGCTGTGTAATCCTGTCATGATGTGACAGGGAAACATCAGCTGCACATTGTGCTCCTCTTTTGTCACTCCTGGGCCCCGTTGCTAGAAACTTTGCGTTTAAACGCAACTTGCAACTGATTGTCACTGGCCAATCAAAATCATTGTTGCATGCATGTCTTCTTTAATAGGGCAGACCCTGAGCCAATCAGAATGGTTGTTTCAAAATTAGCAATTATTTGCAATTGATTGCAACTTTCTTGTCTTTCTTGTCTTTCTGGTCTTTATGGGCAAACAGGATCTCTTCCCTCAAATCTGTTGTCCTGAGGATGAAATCTCTGTCTCTTCCCTGCCTTGTCCTGTCATTACAGTGCACTCCCGTTAAAATGAACACGGTTATAACGAAGTAAATCTTCTGGTCCCAGAATTATCACCATTAAAGTCTATGGTACAAAATTCGCTTATAACGAACACGGTTATAGCGAAATTTCCGTTATAACGAAGTCTTTTCCGAGCGCCACAGACAAAGAAAAACAAAAGAAATGTGCTCCGTTATAACGAAATGCGAATTGCTTTCGAAAATACGTAGCGGAACAAGCATTTATAGCGTCTCTGCATGGGTGAACGCTTCACACCACTGTGTGTTCGCCCCTTGTGTCACGCACAGTTTCTGAGGGGAACTTGCGTTTATTATTGTAATATTTACTGTTATCCCATCACATTTCACATAGCTTTCCAGTGTATGATGAGTATTCAGCAAACAGAATATGATATATATCCGTTGTTTCTTTGTTTTCGTTATATATTGTATTTGTTCGGTTATAACGAAATTTCGTTATCACGAAAGAAAACTGCTGGTCCCGAGCATTTCGTTATAACGGGAGTGCACTGTAATAGCTTGTGAAAAAGCATAACATGGTGGCATCCTTCTCCTGATGGTTAGCCTGGAGTATCCTCTGCACAGTAAAAAGATCTAGCCCTGCTCTTCCATTGACGTAACCACATAGCCTTGATCCAAGGACAATAACCCATTGTACTTGTTCTTTGATTTCTTCTTCAGGACATCCCTTTCTTGGGCCATCGTCTAACTTTTGAATCAGACTGGAAAAAGTAAGGCAGTTCTTCTCATGTGGTTCACCTATCCTTCAAGTTAGTCTTGATTATACAAGGTCTGCTTCCTTCAGGTGCAGCGTTTTGGCTACCTTTGTGAGCCTTCCTTCATTGCTCGCCTTAAGCCTTCCGAGTATGTCCGTGTTCAAGTTCTCTGTCTGCTCAGCCGTTGTCGCATGAAGGCTGATGATGACTTGTGTACAGCCAAAATCACAACTCTTTAGTAGATGTTACTATGTTGAAATCCAGTTTGCTCAGGGTAGATGATGTGTTGACTAGTAACATCACATGTGTGTTGCAGACATCACTAGTTTGTACATCAACAGTGACATGTCTCCAGAAAGTGTAACACCTGGGGGGTGTTTCTTAAAGCTGTTCGTAAAGTTACGAACGACTTATGAGCGACTGGTGATCAGTTGTGATTTGCTACACTTATCAGAATTTCCATCATTCAGCACAAAAACTGATCTCCAGTTGCACGTAAGTCGTTCGTAACTTTACGAACACCTTTATGAAATACTCCCTTGGTGGGGTGTGCAGGGTGGTGCTAAGGTTAAGAAAGATGAGGAGTAATCAGTATACTTGCTTGTAAAAGTTGTGTTAGCATGGGGAATGACAACCACAGCCCCACCCTAAGCAGGTATTTTCTCAACCTGGACTCTCACATTTACTTGTGGGGGTGTCCTCTGTTTTTGGTTTGTTGTTGTTGTTGTTGTTGTTGTTGTTGTTGTTGTTGTTGTTGTTGTTGTTGTTGTTGTTGTTGTTGTTGTTGTTGTTGAAGCTAGCTCAAATTAAACTGCAACTGTGTGCAATGTTGGGCGTTCAAACTTTCTATTGCTATTGACAGAATGACATCAAAACAAAATGAAAATAGGGGGGCACAATTTTCAAGACTTAAATACAGGAATATGGCGGAATCTCATAATACCAACTAAACTCTCTCTTAATGTGATTTTGCAGATCTCAGCTCTCTCTATATCGGGTATATACTGTAAAACGAGAAATGTTCGCGTGCATATTAATTTCGCGAATTTCGCGAGCGCCAAGATTCGCGAAATTAAAATGCACGCAAAATTTCTTATCTACATTATATGCATTGAACGCAAGAGGCAATTCATGAAAATTTCTTGCCACAAAAAAGGCCGTCGGCTCCAATTCGCGAACATTTTGTGCCGCGAAAATATCATGTTTTACAGTATTTAACCTGAAATGGTAAAAAACAAAAAACACCCTGGTATAAAAAGTATGTGGTTCTTGTGGTTTTAGGACCGTAATTGTTATGACAAGGTTCCCGCATATATGTGTATTTTGCAAGGACAAAAGCAGTTGTCATGCTTTGTACAAGTGAGGGACTTCCGTTTCCCACCCACTCTGAGACTGAATATTGATTGTGTTATTATGTGCAAAGAAACATCTTAACCAACAGTGAGAGAATTGTTTTACCATGTGTAAACACACTGCCCATGTTTGGTTTGTCATGATCAAAAGCCAGGTTTATGTGTGAACAAGAATACATTGTACAATTACATTGTACCTCTCTCACTCCCCTCCCATTGTTCTACATACTGATACTGTACATATATTGCTTAGAACTCTAATTTCCCTATAATCATAGCTCTTTAACTCGTTCTAGCCATTTCAGTCAGGTTTGGCTGACTATTGTTAGTACCATCCGTCATCTGCCAATGATGTACCAAGTATTTCAGTATCTTTTGCATGCTGTTATAAGTTCAGATTTTTGATTGATGCATTGGAGAGAAAAAATTCATTTCAAATAAATCTTTCTTCATTCTGAAATGGAGACTGGTCACATGAAAGAAAAAAAAATCAACACACAGATTGTGTTTGCTTGCTTCTGACATGCATGTGTACAGTGTTTTCTAGAGACCCAGTGTACCGTACTAGTAGCCTACCAATATTTGACCTGTGTAGGCCGTACATGTAGGCCATGTACATATGTACCAACAAGGCGGTACATAAAAATATGTACATGTACATGTATGTGATTGAATGTGTGAAAGTAATTGTGTGAACGTGTAGCAGGCTGTGTTAATGCGTGTGTGAATGCTGTGTGTGTACAATGTAAATATGTGTGCTGTAATTGCTGGTGAAACGTAGGAGGGATGGGGTTACGTGTAATAAGTTTCAGGATTTTCTTTTGGTAGGGTACAATACTTCAGGGGTTAAATGGGACTGCCAAGCTCGGTTAAGAAATATCGTTCCCCTTGTTTCTGTTGGGTTTTATTGGGCACCACAATTTGAAGAAAAAAAAAGAGAGAAAAAAATCTGAGTACCGGTATCGGGTACTGGTACTTTTGTTTGTTTGTTTTGTGATTAGGCACCACAATATGTTTATTTTTTTGTTTGCTTGTCAACTAGCCATTTGGGTCTCCATAGCCAACTTTTTATTGTCAACTTCATCAACAAATCACCTGGCAAACTAACAAACAAATGAGTATCACAATACACAAACTGTATAGGCCCTGCTGGTAGTGATTTCCTTGCTGTAACAATAATTTGGCCTTGTGATAGAATTGTGCTAAAAGCAGATAAATTGTGCCAAGCATAATGCTAGATGCTGAAACATATGAAGAGTTTGTTTGCAAAAACCGATAAGTCCATATTTGCCAAATGGAGATATTTGTGATTAAGGGTCAAGAAAAATAAAGAGAATAATAAAATGTTTGCTTCTTTTGACCGTAACTTAAAAAATATACCTTTATATGAAGTGACCAACGTATCATTTAAAAGGTATTATTTTGTACTTTATGACAGAGATAGTACTTCAAAATCTTCAAAAATGGACTTATCGGTTTTTGCGAACAAACTCTTCATATATATATATATATATATATGGCCGGTGGAACAGTGGGGGCCGTGGGGGCCGTGGGGGCTCAGGCCCCCACACTTTTTGTGCACCATACAAAGGAATATAAATTTGTTACGTATTAAGAGTTTGTACGGCACTGCAAAAGTCAGATAAGCAGCGCCCTCTCTTGAGGGAAATAAGCCAATCGGCAGCAGAAGGCAATCGGCAGCAATCGAGTAGCAAGTTACTGTATCCGTCAAAATGGACGAATTTCCAGAATTGTACAGCGTACATCGTGGGGAAGTGAGTAACTTCGTCGTGTGTTTTTGGCGTGTTTTTTTCCCCCCAACAAATATGGTTGTGATGCAAGTACTAGTATAATTATGGTGTCTACTACCTGTCTGTGCTGTGAGAGTGTCTTAGCTATGGACGGTGTGGACTGTGGTACCACATACTGAAATCGGTGTGGTTGATCTCGACGCGATGTGTTGAACCGAGATCCATAATCCTAATTTTTATCCCCTCGTTGAAAGTTGAAAGTTTATTGACTCATCCACCCCATTTGGGGTATGCAAGTTCAAAAGCAACATACAAAATATGATAACATACATCTGCCACATAAAATGTACCTGGTACAGAATAGTTAAAGGCATGGCACTGCCTGCGAGCAGTGGTCAGTGGTGGTGAAAACACGAACTCGTAAGAACAGTTGCACCCCCCGGTCCCCCCCCCCCCCCCAACTATACACAGCCCAGTCGCTGTACGTAGTACGTAGCGACTGTATTCTCACAGCGTACTTACAGCGTCTGGTCGGGCTACCCCCCCCCCCCCCCCTCCCAACTAACAGCCTACAAGCGCAAAATGTGAAGAGTTTGTTCGCACAAACCGATAAGTCCATATTTGCCAAATGGACTTGCTATTAAAGGTCAAGAAAAATAAAGAGAATAATAAGAAAATTTGTGCTTCTTTTGACCATAACTTCAAAAATTTACCTTTATATGACAAAATATCAAAATTTAAAGCGATCGCCATGCGATCGCTGAACTCTCTTCGTGTTTGTCGGTCCGTTGGTACACAGCCCTGTCGCACTATACTTAAATTTTACAGCGACTGGGCTGTGTATAGTTAATACAGAATCTCGCCATCTTCACCAATGTCTCTGATTGACAATTGCCCTTCTAATACATCAACGGAATTTCATGAATTTGAATGTCTCTTCAGTAGTACCATTAAAAAGTCAATCCATGTACAGTTGAACCTCTCGTATCCGGACAAGTCGGGACCGGGGCTCATCCGGATAAGGGATTTGGCCGGATACGGGAGACTCAATGCTTTATACATGTACATACATACACATGTACTGATGTATAGCCCATTGTAGTAATGTGTATACTGCAACCTTTCAATTGTTACATTTGGGGATGTTTCGGGATGTTGAAATGTCTGAAGATAAGCAATTTGGAAGGAAATTTGATGCAATGTATGTTAATCATATTGGAAGTAATATGTAATTCATGTGTGTTTGGGTAGGAGTTCTCAAGGAGTTGGGAATCCCCCTTTCTTCCCGTGTAATTATTAAAAAAAAAAATCACGGCGAGATTGCGTCCGGATAATAGAGAGATCCGGATAAAGGGAGGCCGGATAATAGAGGTTCAACTGTAATGTATGTTTGGGTGTGTCAAGAGATACTTTTTAAGCGTTTGCTTGTTTGCACTAAACATGTTTTATACCGGTATGAGTACCGATTATCATTTTTTTTTCCTCCTGAAGTTAAAAGAATCATCCAATAGTTCTTGATCTTATGAGTAATCAGGGCCTTCCATGCACGATGATTGTCCCCTCCCTGCCCTGTCATCTTTGAGGACCTCACTTCCTATGAACAAAGAATACCCAGTCCTTTTTGGTCATTCCACCTTTGCATTACAGGATTCATGACATAGGAAGCCTTTTACTCCTGGTCCTTAAAGGTCCAGTTTACCTTTGGGAACAGTGATTTAAAAAATGTTCAAGATATCACATTTGATGCATATGTGTAGGTCTGTTGTATCACAAAACATCCTACCATATAGCATTTTCGCAATAAAGCCTAAAATATAAGGAGATATCAGTATTTTTCTCAATAAACCATAACTGTAGACGGTTTTGTCTGGAAACATTTTTATTATAACTATTGTTCACATTTTGTGTATTTAACAACACTTAACATCGATTATGCAGATTCAAATTTTTACAGTAGTTGTTTCTATTCCTAACTCACATTTCAGAACTGGTTTAAAGCACTAATGCTGGGTTTTTGTTTCATCTGCAAATGGTAAATTATGCCTTTAACACTTTTCTTGTCAATTTTCCCGTCTCTTCTCTGTAGCTGTACAGACTACAATCCTGTAGCTCTTCAGGACTTTAATCTTTGCACATGGTATTGAGTAAACCTCTCTGTTTTTTGTGAAAATCTTTGAATATTTGTCACGTAATTACCGGCAAGCCAAAGAATGTGAAGGGAATTTATGCAAAATTAGCTGGTAACACCATGTATAAGTATATTTCCATATCTGATCCGGCAATCCTGGGTTTTAGGGGGCTAGATTATTTTAAGATTCTAACTTCAGCACAGCCATATGTAATTTACCCTTGCTAAAATTGAAAAAAAGAAAAAGAAAAAAAAAGGCAGTCACCAAAGATATGTGCCGGTATCAAATGGTGGCTTTAGGGTTAGGGTTAATGAGTTTAATGTTAGGGTTAGTGTTAGGTTAGGGGCTGTGCTGAAGTTAGAAACCCAAGATAGCCCCATATTAGACCTCGTTCAAATATCAAGGTTCCATACTGTATACTGTGGTATTCCTATCCTAAGTTTTATGAGTATTACTATTATCTCTTGCAGGTAGCATCCATCCAGGCATATGGTGCTTTTGTGAAACTGGGGGGCTTCAGGAAAAATGGTATGTCAGTTAAATCAATCATTGTTTCATCGTCCACTCTAGGGTACTGTGAGATTTGATACACTAAATTATAGGCATTCTTTAGATAACGAAAACACATGTGTATTCTATGGACTCTGATGATTCCGTTAGAGTTTTATGCTTTTAGTTGATGTTTTGTTTTTCAAATCTGAATTAAATTACATTAGATTTTAAATGATAAAATGAGCAAAGTGATGTTATTTTAAATGTATAATTATGGTCTATTATCTACAACATGTTAGAATTTTATTTCTGTTTTGTTTTGCAGTAATCCTGTAATGATAGCATGGGAACAGCGGAAGAAGAAGAAGACTTAAACAAAAAAATAAAATCAATCTTTTAAACACCAAGCTCTTGATTTTACTGTTGATAAAATGTACAGTCATCTAAATACAATGTAATTGGTACACTGGTATCTTAATGAACAAATGAAGGCATTTGAAGAAAAAAAAAAGATAGAATTCATAAGATGTAGTGAATACATTGGGTCAGATTGTGATTTGCAATTTTGTCAATTTCACAGGCTTCCTAAGGTTGGACAGTGTTCTCCAATGATAATTAGCAAAGAAAATGGGGGAAAAAGGCTGTTCAGGCATTAAAGTTGAATGAAAGAAACCATTTACTACCAGTGTGTGATATATATGCAATGTTGATGCTCACTTACCATCTTCTAATGTTCAACTTGCAAAGTTTACAAAATGAGGCCAACTGTATTAAAGTTTCCTTCATCAGAATGGTTCTTTCATTCATTAATGTGTAGTTTGTGTGTGTTTGAGTCTGTGTTTGTGTTTATATCTGTGTTTATTTGTACATGTATGCCTGTGTTTGTGTGTTTGCGTTTGTGTATTCCTTGTTTGTGCTGATGTCTATATGCCAGTATTTGGGTGTTTGGTTATATCAATGCCTGTGTTTATGTTTGTGTTTAAGCATTGCAATACACCCATGATGGAGTATACATATTATCAATCTGTCTGTCATCTCTCTGTGTAGGCCTGGTCCACAAAAGCCAAATCTCCCGCACCAAGAGAGTGGAGGATGTGTCGGAGGTCCTGTCTGTGGGAGACAGAGTCTGGTGTAAAGTCATCTCACTCGGGGTAACTACATGGTAACCTCGTTGTAACAAACTGCTTGGCACCACTGAAATTTCATTATTTATCTCGTTATAACAAGTCGTGTGGGACAACTGAAATTTCCTAATCATATTAGGTATCTTGTTAGAACAAGCTGTCATACAGGTACCGATATTCCTCTTTATATCGGGTATGTTGGTATATCGGAGATAAAAACAAAACAGTATAAAAGGAATGGTACTGGTACCTGCAAAATAACCTTTATTATAGTCAGGCATCTCGCCATATAACTTCATTATAACTGCACCACCATCTTGATTCCAAGCATAGAGCATCCTCTCTAAATATACCACGGACATCACATATTTCGAGAGCATGGTAGTCCTCAAATTTGGAACTGGAAGACAATTAATTAGGCCCGTGGTTGATGTAGCGATCGAGAAAAAAAAGGTATGGACTAAGAAAAAAGTGTGACCCTTGGTCAAGACAAAAGTTGGTGATTTTCCATAGGTCTCTGGGATTGGTTATTGCAGGTTTTGGGGAGGCAGTTTTGAGTGGCAGTACCACAAATGTCAATTGACTCCTGTGAGCTACACAAGTAGTAACACTGCTGTAATTACAAAATTACGCATAATACCCTCAAACTCACAGGCCACAATTTTACAGCAGAAGTTTACATTAAATCCATGGTTTAAATTTTATAGTCCAAGGGACTACAGTGCACTCCCGTTATAACGAAATGCTCGGGACCGGCAGTTTTCTTTCGTTATAACGAAATTTCGTTATAACCGAACAAATACAATATATAACGAAAACAAGAAAACCACATATATTCTGTTTGCTGAATACTTATCATACACTGGAAAGCTATGTGAAATGTGATGGGATAATTGTATCACAATAATGAACGCAAGTTCCCCTCAGAAACTGTGCGTGACACAAAGAGCGAACACACAGTGGTGTGAAGCGTTCACCCATGCAGAGAAGCTATAAATGCTTGTTCCGCTACGAATTTTCGAAAGCAATTCACATTTCGTTATAACGGAGCACATTTCTTTTGCTTTTCTTTGTCTGTGGCGCTCGGAAAAGACTTCGTTATAACGGAAATTTCGCTATAACCGTGTTCGTTATAAAAGCAAATTTTTTACCATAGACTTTAATGGTGATAATTTGGGGACCAGAAGATTTACTTCGTTATAACGAAATTTCGTTATAACCGTGTTCGTTATAACGGGAGTGCACTGTATTAAAGAATGAGAAGTAGGCATACAATGTACCTCTCAGATACTTGTATCAGTGTGCATTCACTGTGGGATGTCTGTTAATGAATCTGTTATGTCTGTTAATCTGCCACACACATCTTCACAGATAAATCTGCATAATCCATGAACGAAATATAAATTACTTTTGTGAATATTTCCCACAGATTTCTACAGAATGATGAGCCGATGAAGAATAAATTAATACCTGATGTTGGAATCAGTTTTATTAAGACCATCCATCAAACTAACTGGCATACATTTATCCTCAGATGGTAATGTTTTCTGAGAAGACATACATATCGACCATTGTATCAAAAGGTGTCACAAAAATGAGAAAGAATTTCCACTAGAAAAGAAGAGCTTGAACCAAAGCAGAATTTTGCAGCTTGAGAAGCATACAGTAAAGACATTGCAACTGTACTTGGACCTGCACAAATGTAAGCATGTGATTTCAGGTCACAGATATGCATGTGTGCTACTGATGTACTCCATACACTGATCTATGTTTTTTTGCATCTTTTTGTAATCCAGGAGGATGTGGAGAAGAAGATTTCTCTCTCCATGAAGGTCGTCAATCAGGACTCTGGGAAGGACCTGGACCCAAACATGGTCCAGACTAAGTAGGTCCACAACATCCGTCAAGGACTAAACATTCCTCTTGTTTTGCTATCTTTTGGTTGGACGGTTTGTTTGTCTGGTTGTTTTCATTTTGCTTTATAGTATTTTGTCGTTGTTGTTGTTGTTGCTGCTGTTGTTGTTTTAGGATCAAGATTGATCAAACAGTTGTAGGCTTAAATTAGATGACATTAAAACTATCTTTCAACTCCTTTCATGTTGTTTGCTGATATCATACCTTTTCTGATTAATAAAGCTCATCAGTCATCTCTTACTCATGAAAATTACACAATGTTCATCTGATTGTAGTTGAGCTCTATATTAAAAAACCATTAAATGTATTAGACTCTGTGCAAGTCAATCCCTTCCTCTTTTTTCTTTTTTTTTTCTTTTTTTTTAAAGGTGAAGCTTTCCTACCTGTTGATTTTCTGCCATCTAGTTCAGTGGGGCATTGACATCCAATTTTGATGAGTTACCGGTATTGCTTTTAAAGCTGAGAATGTCCTCATTAAGAATCTGACCTCATGTCAACATTCTCACCAAGTAGCCTTTTGTAGCTTTTGTATTTAAATGCAAAGTCACAGTTCATCAAACCAGATCCATGTGTTGTTCTTGCTCTGGATTTATTATGCATTGGAGAGGCAGCTGTTGTTTGTTCAATATGAAATGCTTTCAATCCATTTAACCCCCAACAGGCAGGAAGAACTGAAGAGAAAGAAAGGGAGCTATGTCCCCAAGCCCAAGATAGAGCTGGGAGCAGTCCTCAACACCACATGTAGGAAGTGTGGCACCAAAGGTCTGTCCCACCTCTCTTGTTTCCAGAGATTGTTCTCTTTCCCCCACCCCCTCTCCCTTATTTTTGTTACTTCATCTTCTTTGTCATCATCATCTTCTTCTTCTTCTTCTTCTTCTTCTTCTTCTTCTTCTTCTTCTTCTTCTTCTTCTTCTTCTTCTTCTTCTTCTTCTTCTTTGTTGTCATCTTCTCCTACTTCTTTTGTTTTTCTTCATTCTGCTATTCTTTTCTTTCCTTTCATCTGTTTCTTAAATGCATTCATAATCTTCTTACCACTGTTTTATATAACAAGCAAGAAGGCATTTTATATTTTCTGCAGATTCAAGGAACATTGGGTTTTGTTTTTTGTGGGGTATTTTTTTTTGCCAGTATTACAGCCTCAAAAGGATTGCTTTATATTTCCGAACCCGTGTTTGAGAACTGTCAAATTAGTACTCAGCAGCATACATATGGATATCCTGTTTCATTTATGAGTCCCAAAGTCGTAACAATATTAAACTAGGTAACTGTCAATCAGAATAGATTAATGAAGCTCTTATTGCATATCATCGGTTGAGAATAATAAGGGCATTTAAAAGTTGCCACAAAAGCCAGTGTTCGAGACACCGTAATGCCCTTATCATTCTCAAATCATTCTCGATGATATGCTGTCTTTTGTACAGTTTCAATAATTGTTCAGGATTTGCCATACAGTAGGTAGTGTAAGAATGGTATATGTATCTTTAATATTCCGGAATGATTTCATCAATCATGTCAGATAGAGGTGTAATCTTACACTTATTCTTAATCTTAATCTTCCAGCAATCAGTTAACAAATATGTGCCTGTCACACAAATTAGCATGCAATTTTCAGCAGCTAACTACATATGAAGCAAATAAACCTTGTCTTTGAAGGATCCATATTTAGTAGACTGAAGCAGCCGGGAACAATAGCCGGATCAAGATCCTCACTAAGTTTGACATTATTTTGACAATTTTCAACATACTCTCTGTTTTATTCGGAAGTTTGGGAGATGTCAGATTCATATGCGAGTTTCCTTGCTACTGTAAAAGTGGAAATTTCGCTGTGTGGAAATTCTCACTCATTTGCCGTAAACAGAAGCTAGCGCAGAAATAAAAGCGTGCAAACATTTTTGCACACCATATGTTCCAAAAGTTAATGTCCTGATTCTGCGGAATCAAAAACATGCGAAATTCATCTTTCTTGGCCAAGCACAAAAAATCTCTCACATGAAAATACCCACTTTTACAGTATAGCTTCCTCTTGAATACTTGGTCCATTTCCTTGTAATTGGTGTGCAAAGTCAAGAGTTTTCGCTTGTTGTGTACTCATGCAGGACATCTGAGCCAGGACTGTTTTTACCAGCCTGGAGACAAGACCTACGACCTCATCCCTGACTTTGACATGAGCGCTCCACCTTCCGCAGTAACCATGGCAACTGAGAAGAGACAGAAAGACAAGAAGAAGAAAAAGAAAAAGGTAAAATGTCTCATTGTTACAGTGCTTCACTTTTGCATTTCTCTTCTGGTTGTTTTATAGTGTTTTTGTTTTGTTTTTTCCACAGGATTTGATCTTAGTATTTTTGACATTCTTACATATTTCAAGCTTGGGTCCTGGGGGCCATCTCTGTTATGTAATTTCTGTAGCTATCAACCATTTGCTGTAGGACTATGTTTAAATCTCAGGTGTGAGTTTCTTCAATTTGTCTCCCTCTACAAATCAAATTTGTTAAGATCGCAACTGCTGATCTGTAAATTAACAAACATGTCGGAAAAAAGGAACCAGTGGTACTCGCACCTGTCATCTACTGCTTTCCGGGCAGCGACACTACCACCAGGCTGTCCCTGGTTGCCGGCAGCGACACGATGAAGATGGAACAACATACTTAAATGTGCATGGTCCCGGTGGTTTAGTCAAATGCGTACACGGGCGCACGGCACAAGTTCCTGTAGAGACCTACGCTATCGACTCCTCTTTAGCGCTTACGCTGTGGTCCACTTCCCCGAGTCCGAAGAAGTCCGATTCACTGTAGTCAGTGGTCCGATCACAGTTCGGCTCATGATTCGGCTGAGGGGTATGACAGCTTTAGCAAACTTCTTTTGTGATGTCATAATAACAAGCACATATGCACGCACCCTGGCATTACTACAGACTGCGCGATGCGCAGAGAAGACAACAAAGGCAACGTTACTTAGCAACACCTACGCAATTCACTCTTGATAACAGCTCAACTTCGGTAATCTTCGTATTAATGCTAACGGTGATCGGCAGTATCATCAACAGCGCCCTCTACACTACCAGGACTATGCACCTTTAAGCTCCGAAATTCTGACATTGTTATGTTATGTAGTCCAAGGCGGACAAGGAATATTAACTTAAGGGAGACAAAATTGAAGAAGCTCACACCTGAACCTTCACCCCTCGGAATAATTTCTTTCTTTCATTTAATGTTTAATGGGATGGTACAGTATTGGTTGAGATGAGAATTGGGCTTCTAACTTTTTGCGAGATACCAAGAAAACACTTATGAAATAGTACAGAGCATACCATTTTAAGAGGAATTCAAAGTTTATTTGATGAAAATCTGTTTGGGAATGCTGGAACATCAAAAAAACAAAGTAAAACAAAGCAATTGTAATAAAAGATGGGTCCCACATTTTATTAGAATCGCTCTGTTTTGGATATCTCAGCCATTTCAAAACCAATTTTCATCAAATAAACGTTGAATTCCTCATGGAATTACGTGCTCATTCATATTTCATAAGAGGTCTCTCATTATCTCACAAAAAATGTTAGAAACCTGAAGTTAGGTGTCAACCAAAACTATACGATCCCTTTAAATCTCTTGCGTGGTGTTTTGTGGTCTGTAGCATTGACTGTGAGGCAGTGTTCAGGTTGGTTTAAAGTTTTCTATGTCAGTCTTCTGATGCTACTATAGAACTACAAGCTGATCATGATGTTGAATTTCTTTCAAGAGAAGGAAAGAGTGTGCTAAGAAATGTTAGTTTTCCCTCATATTCTTCTATCAGGCTTTTAGGAGGCAATATAAAAGACATATAATGTGTTTCAGTAGGGTTTTGTCAAATTAGTTCTGAAACCAAGCTGTTCAGTTAGGTACAATTGTAGTATACATATGAATTGTATTTCATCTGTGTCAAATTATTATCTTGATTAACAAATACACATCGGTGTGCAAGGAGCATGTAGATTGATATCCTGCAGTTCTGTCAACTTATTCTCTATCTACAGTGTAGCACACTGCACTGTTCACACTTACCTTCAAACGTAATCAATCTGAAAAATGATTGTTAGTATGAATCTTTCTTTCATTCACATGTGTAAAAAACACACAGAGATGTTTGTCGTTATTGGTGGGGATGGAGGAGAGAAAAACATTTGTTGAATAGTTTTGAACTAATTCCACTTGGCTTTTCTCTTCTCTTTTCTGATAACTTGCAGAAAAAGAGACATGTACACTCCAGCGATGATTCTGATAGCTCGGAGGAAGACGGGAGAGAGAAGGAGCGGAAAAAGAAGAAGAAGAAACAAAAGAAGAAAAAGAAATTGTCTTCTTCTTCGTCTGATAGTGATGATTACAGTAGCGATGGAAGTGACAGCTCAGTGGAGAGAAGGCGCAAAAGTCCACAGTCACAGAGCAAACACAGGGGTGATAAAGGAAGCCGGCGCGGCAGCAGCCGAGATCCCCACAGGGGTAGGAACAGTGCGGACGGAGAGAAGGGCAGAAGGGAACGTGAGGACGGACGTGCAGGGATAGAGAGAAGGGAGGATAGCAGAGACCGTGACCGGCATGGGAGATTGGAGGAATCTAGAAAGGAGCGTAGTAGACGATCGGATAGAGAAGAGATTAGCCCTAAGCAGGGAGACAGGAAAAAATATGGCTATGCTGAAAGTGAGAATAGAAGGAGTGATGGTAAGAGGAAGCATAGTACTGATAATGAAAGAAGAGGAGACAGAGAGGGACACAGGATAGACAGAAGGGAGGAGGACAGCGACAGTGGGAGTGATGCGAGCGTACACCGTAGAGAACGGCAGCACAGTGAGAAGGGCAGAAAGAGTGAGAGAAGAACAGACAGTGAGGAAAGGAGAGAAAGAAGAGATAGATGGAGTGATGGTAGCGATGATGGACGGAGGACGAAGCAGAGGAGAGGTGGTGGAGATAGCAGAGATAGTGGCTCACGGCAAAATGTTGACTCGAGGAGATCAAGAGACAATGGCAATCATTCTCGCGAATCTCATAACAGAAAGCATGGAGACAAGCGTGAGAAGAGAGACGGTTACCATGACGACAGTGAGGATGAGTACTATCATGAAAAGGAAAGGAGGAGAGGACATCGTGACAGAGACAGGAGTAGATAGCAGATGATAGGTGTGTTTCCATTTGA
The DNA here is from genome assembly GCA_033980235.1 of Diadema setosum. NCBI lineage: Eukaryota > Metazoa > Echinodermata > Echinoidea > Diadematoida > Diadematidae > Diadema > Diadema setosum. The sequence continues at coordinate 12,901,544 of CM067065.1, forward strand.
CAGACATTCCTTTGCGTAACCTTTTTACACACTCCAAATTGTGATTTTTTTTTTTTTCTGAAAAGGTTACATTGAGGAAAAGATATTTTGATGGTACAGTGCACTACCGTTATAACAAAGTTATATTCAGGCCCTCAAATTATTATCTATGTATCTTTTTACATACATATAATTCATGTTCGGCTGTATTGAAATTTTGATATATCAAATGAAAACTGCTGTTCCTGAGGGCTTCATTATAACAAGAATCTCCAGTACAGCATTGCAGGAGATCAGACAAGGAAAATAATGGGACAGCAGTAAGATATGACCAAAAAAAAACAAAAAAAAAAAACAATCAAGCCAATGAAATTGTAGGATGCCATGTGGACGGCAGACTTCAAGAGGAAATCCAGTCCAAAAATAAGTTAGTCTGATAAATACATGTAAAAGTAAAATCTTACGAGTTCAACAGTAAGAATTTGACTAAAATCAGATTAAAAATAGGGAAGTTATGAAATTGTAAAGTTTTGCTAATTTATGCAAAACAGTTCCCCCCCCCCCTTTACAGAATTCCTGGATCTGCCCCTGACTATGCTTGCAAATTTGAGAAAACATATTTTGTATGTCTAATTTTGATGATGTAATCACTTCCTATAAGAAAATTTAAGGACAATTTACTGTATTGTTTAGTGAGAGAAGTGTTTGGTGATGACATCATCACTCAAGCTGCCAATTTGAGTATGTGCTCTATGACAGAGATCACAAATTGAGAAAACAGACATATTTTCAACTTATTTTGATGATGTCTCACCTCAAAAACAGAAATTTACTGATGATTTATGTACAGTTCAGTGAGAGACTGGTGTGGTAAGGACATCATCACCTACATTGTAGACTGCCAAGTTGAGTTTGTGGTTGCGACGAAGATCGCAAATTTGAGAAAACATGGGACATTTTTTTTTTAGGTCTGATTCTGCTCGTGTGACTTTACTCTTGTGTCAAGCCAATATGAACGTGATGTTTAATTGCACTTTCAAAACTGTTGCACAATATTTGGGACACCAATAATCGGGAAAAACACTGTTACTAAGCTTACTTACATAGAGGTATTGCTTTTAACAAGATGAAATTCAGCAGTTCCCACTTTTCCATTACCTTATTTGTCTGATCCTTTTCTGGTACGTACCAGTTATGACGAGGTAAAATCTGTGGTCCTGGCAACCTCATAAATGGGTTTCCCTGTATCGCCACCTAAGATAAATATGGTAATAAATATAATATGATATTCCTATTTGAATCCAGATTTTCTGAATTGTCGACTATTTTCCTTTTACTTTATTACATGGTCATTTTTACCTCCCCCAAGGAAGGAAGTTATATTTTTGTTGGCGCTGGTTTGTCTGTTTGCAAAATACCTCAGACACCTGTGAACGGATTTGGATTAAACTTACAGGAAAAGCTGATGACACAAGGAACAGGTGATTAAATTTTTGTAGTGGTCCAGGGAATTTTCATGAAATTTGAAAGGATTTGTTTTTTTAAGTACGTATTTTGATATATAGGGTCAATAAACTTGGGAGTTCAAGCTGCGCATAATGTTATTATGTGAGGTCTGCATTTACGCGTACTAAGCGCATGCTCTGCTCGAGGAGCCATGCAAGCAGAAAGCTGATGAGGTCGACATTTGAAATCAGTTTTTTCTTTTTTCTTTAAAATTTTTTTTTTCTTGGCTATCATTGGGAAATTGGGTGATTTTCAGCCTGTTTGAATGGGTGGAAATGAGCTGCTTTGTGGAGTTCAGCACTCTCCAAGTGCTTTTTTTTCTTAACTGTTGTGATTTGCACACCTTGATATTTATATACAGTCAACCTGACCTTGCATAAGTCTAATAATCATCTAAGTCAAAGGTCTCTTGAAGTCATCTTCTCTATATATTCTATTGATTTTGATCCCTCGTCAGCTGAATTTTCTCTAAGTCGAAGGCGTTTCTTCAGTCCAAAATAGGTTCGAATTAGGCAAGGTTGACTGTACTTATTCTATGTTAAATTTTGTGGTACTTCTCTCTGTCTCCCTCCCTCTTGAGATATCTGAAGACTCTTTTGCGCTGTCATGCGTAGACTGAGAGCAGTGTTGGAGCTATCATTAACCCTAAAAAGACTGGGGAGGGGGGGCCTAAAAGGCCCCCCCCTCAACATTTCGCGCGATTACTCTGCAACACGCAATGCTCTCGCCGCGATGCTCTATGACTTTTTTCTTTCAAGTTTCCCCGCACATTTTGACACCAAATTTGTGACGCCCAGGGGTACGGTTCTGAAGTTACATAACATTTTGTACATGCATGTGAGGCCGAAAATGGCTCAAAAATGTGATTTTGTGTACAAAGTAAATGCAAATTGAGTTTTTTCACATGGTTCATATAAATATGCTTATTTTTGCTCTCAATGGCTAAAATTAATTTGTTTAAGGAGTCTTATGCTTCAAAAAGTGTCTGCCACAAATTTTGTTTAAGAAAACAACAAAAACAAAGGGTCGAAAAAACAAGGAAATACATAAGAAATTCATGAAACAATAAAATAAGAAATTAATTTTGGTACCGAATTTTTTTTCAAGTGCATTTGCTAAGAATGCCACAAAGAATAATTAGACCAAAAATGAGCACTTTTGGAGCTTTATTTACTGATTTAGATCAAAGAGTCGGATTTCTCACATAAATTAGCATATTTAATAAAAATAAAATAAAAGAAGACTATTTTTGGAAAATTTACATATACGATCTTGTAGATTACATCGCACACTACCATTGTGCAAATTTTCGCGGCGATCACGCGATCCATGGCCAAGATCTTAAGGGGGGCCCTTTAGGGCCCCCCCCCCCCAGTCTTTCGAGCTACCAAAATAGCCCAATCTTTTTAGGGTTAAAGCCATTATGTTGGTGATGATGAACCTTTTTTTTTAACAGAACAAAGGATTACTGAGTGATTACTTCTGGAGACTACAATGTTGTAAGATGATGTGTACTGTACTGTATATGCCATATATTTTGAGAGTCTAAATTTTCGCGAATTGGGAATTCCCGACGATTTCACGAGTGGTTAAATTTGCGATTGTGGAGTCCTGTACTGAACGGAGAAGAGTACGCGTATGTCACATTCACATCGGGATCAGAGTCAATATTTTCGCGTGTCTTTTTATTTCACGAATAGCACCCGACTCGCAAAATTTGCGAAAATAAAAACCTCGCGAAATATTTGGCATACACAGTAAATTAAATATTTTGCTAGAAAAAAAAAAAATATGTGCTTGTGTGTGTGTGTTTAATGATCATGATGATAGTTTCTTAAGGAGTATCTAGCAATCACCATCATCATTACCATGATTGTTACAAGCCTCAATGTATCTCATTCAAGTACTGGTAGGCCTATAATTATCTATACTGTCATTCATTATTTTTTGTCAATCTTTCATTTTTCTTTCTTATCATAAACAATATACAAATTCAAAGATATTATCATCATCATCATCATCGAGGTACAATGAGTTTTCTTCAATTTGTCTGCCCTCTGTACAAATGAGATTTGTAAGATCACAACTGCTGTGGGGGGATCCTAAATCTTAAGTTCGAGTTAAAATCTTTGTAAAACACCCTCCTGGGGGGCATTTCATGAAGCATTTTGTCCGACAACTTGTCGGACAAATCTGCTCTCAGCCAATCAGATGCAAGGATTTTAGTAGCTTTTAACATTTTGTCAGACGAAATATCTGACAAAATGCTTCATGAAATGCCCCCCTGGAGGGCATTTCATGAAGCATTTGGTCGGATATTTTTCTGACAAACTGTTACAAGTTACTGAAATCCTTGCATCTGATTGGCTGAGAGCAAGTTTGTCTGACAACTTTGTCGGACAAAATGCTTCATGAAATGCCCCCAGTATCTACATTTTTAACAAACATGTCATGAAAAAGAGGAACCAGCAGGAATTAGTTCTGTCATCTACTTCTTCACCCCTTTACTTTAATCTTTTGCTTTCATTTTGATATGCCTTTTTGGGCCCCCCTTCAGATCTCGGTCCTGGATTGCACGATCCTCCCGAAAATTTGCACTAAGGTAGAGGCCAATGTAATCTACAAGACTGTGTAGTTAGATTTTTCAAATTTTAATTTATGTATTTTATATTAATTTATGTTACTTTGTACAAAATATTGTTTTGCCTATAAATAAAAAAAAAAGAGACTTCTAATTTTTGGTGAACATATTCTTTTCAATATCCTCACCAATAATATTGAAACAAAAATTTGGCTTCATAATTATTTCTTATGTATTATATTGTTTATTGAATTTCTATGTATTTTTTGTTTTTTACTTTGTTTTTGTTGGGTTTTTTTTGTCAAAATTTGTCGCAGAAACTTTTTAAAGCATAATCAGGCTAAAATAAATCATTTTCAGCCATTGAAAGTACAAATATTTATTTTTATATGAATTAATTGCAAAAACACAATTTACATTGGATTTGTACACAAAATCATGTTTTTGAGCAGTTTTGGGGGCGACAAATTTTTTTCAAAGGGGCGTGGCTTCAAAACAGTATGCCCGGGAGCGACAAATTTGGTCTCAAAAGTTGCGCGATACTTGAAAGAAAAAGGCCATAAAATGTAGCAGGGAGACCATCTCGCGTTGCGGAATAATCACGCGAAACGTCGAGGGGAGGGGCCAAAATGCCCCCCCCCCTGGTGGGAATAGGGTTAACATATGTCGGAATTTTGAAGCTGGTGGTAGTGTCACTGCCTGGAAAGCAGTAGATTGGAGATAGGTTAAATTCGTGCTGGTTCCTTTTTTTTTTTTTCAACATGTTTGTTAAAAGTGTAGATCAGCACACAAATCAAAGGACACTCATACTTCGTATCTTCACCCCTATGCTTAATAATATCCTGCTTTCATCATTATTATTATAATTCCACTTCTGGATTGCAGCCCATATACTGACACCAATTTCCTCAGGCTAATACGGTTTAGGTCAACTGCTGACAATGCGTACACATACACAGTGAGGCAGAAACAACACTGGGTTTTAAACCTTTTAGAAAGTTCAAATTTATTTACAAATTCATACAATGTGACAAATACTGCTTTCTCTTTTTTTTTCACATCCGAATGATCTGAACAACTGAAACACTACTACACAAGCTGGCTTCTCTATGGACATTTCATTTTTCATTTTCTCTTTTACAGGCATGTACAATTCTAAAATGATCAAACAGATGTTTTCCATGATTGGTTTGTGTGACAAGCAACATGCGGCATACAGCACAGGGCACAAAAGAGTGACGTCTTATACACAAAATACACACAAAATACTGATCATACTAAAATTCCATTCTGATTCACCCCCATTGAGTCCACGCCTGCACACAAGCAAAATACAGGATAACATGACAGAAATGTTAACATAAAAATCATTTATGATGATCATAATGCTGCGATAAATTTCCCAGAGTAGGCCTATTGATTCTGTGTAAGCACCAATTTTTTTCCTGTAGGACCGTTCCATTAATCATTACCCCAGCATTACCCGGTACAGGTGAACCTCGTAATGAATAGAGATACAAGGAAGTTTTGTTGGAACAAAATTATTGTACAGTGCACTCCCGTTATAACGAACACGGTTATAACGAAATTCCGGTTACAACGAAATAAAAATTCAGGCCGCAATATTTTCGGCTCTATGTATTTTTATTGTTTATTTGTTCGGTTATAACGAAATTTCGATGTAACGAAAGAAAACTGCCGGTCCCGAGGACTTCGTTATAACGGGAGTCCACTGTAGTCCTGACTACAGGTATCTTGATACAGGGGGGGACCACCTGGGCCCTGTTGAATTATTATGATAGATGCAATCAAATACAAGAAATAAAATCACATAACAACTAATCAGAAGCGAGTATTCAGAGATTCTATGTTTGATTTATGACTCGTGGTTGATCTCAACCTTTATGAAGCAGGGCCCCGTTAAACTCATTCCTACACGTGGGTGACAAGGAGAAAATGTGGTTGTGACAGGATCTGTGTGCACCATGCAGGATTTGAACCCGTTTTTTTGTTTTTCTTCTTCCCCCCCCCCCCCCCCCCCCCACTTCAAGGGATCGTACAGTTTTGGTTGAAACCTAGTTTCAGGTTTCTAACATTTTTTGGTGAAATAATGAGAAACCCTCTTATGAAATATGAAAGAGCATGTAATTCTATGAGGAATTCAACATTTATTTGATGAAAATTGGTTTGAAATGGCTGAGATATTAAAAAAAGAGCGACTCTAATAAAGTGTGGGACCCACACTTTATTACAATCATTTTGTTTTACTTTGTTTTTGGATGTTTCAGTCATTCCAAACCCGATTTTCATCAAACAAACTTTGAATTCCTCTTAAAATGGTACGACCTGTACTATACTATATCATAAGTGTTTTCTTGATATCTCACAAAAAGTTAAAAGCCCAATTCTCATCTCCACCAATACTGTACCAGCCCTTTAAAGATCACATTTGCATGGGGAGGGAAGGTTGGCCTGATTTAAATCGATCCTCATTCGCTGCCCCCCCCCCCCCCCCCCCCCCCCCCGAGATACATTCAAAAAACCACGAAGAGCGCCCATCAGCAAAACTGTGCATTGAAAGATACGTTTGTTGGTAATGGTCGACCCCAGTTTAGATTCTACAGCTGTGTGCATGCTTACATAGACAGCAGTGATAAAACTATACACAATCATTTATTACAGGGATTCTTATATAACTCTGGGCTGGGCCAGTCTTCCCACTTCATGTTATTCCCACACTACATGGCCTTTAGGAATCCACTGTTCTACAGGCTAGAAGATGGTATGCTGGTTATACCGGGCCTTCCAAAACTAGGAAAAGACTGAATGAGATTATGTCGTATAGCAATAGAAATTTTCCACGTACGGTAGATCATACAAGATAAATCAAATTTCTCCTCTGTATCATTACCCAATAATCCCTCAATTTCTGAGCTGTCATTTTGCTATTGAAAATGAAAAAATATTCACACATGAAAGTCAGTCAAACCATTAAAAAAAAATTCCAAGTACAATGATGCAAATTTTTACCAGCACCACACAGCATTTTACCGGTAGTGCAGGTAGCTGCTTATGTAAGGTATCGACACATATCTATAGAGTAATCGGACATTAAAATGAACGGTGGTAGGTGGTAGTGGTAGTTACAGCGACATTGGTGTAGGTGTACAAAAAACATACAGAAATAGATAGTCGTAAATGTTCCTTTATATCAGGAGTTGCTCTTGAGATGTGTCTGAACGGACTGGTAAAGCATCATTTCTGGTATCGAAAAAGAACTTTTACCGGTGTTTAGTCTCTTCAGCCATTTTTGGCAAGCTACTACCTTGTCCTTAAGGACAAACCATTGATTAGTAACTGCCTGAAATGATACTCTGCATTTTTGGAGCCCATCCCTGAAATGATGAATGGACCACAGTAAAGGTGGACATTTTCCTGCAATAATTTTTTTTTGTACTCGGTTAAGCAAGGTGAACTTCGCGCATTTTCATTTTGCCAACTGTCAATGTGCTGCTGTATATAATGGATATTTATTACCATAATACAAATTGCAAAAAGTGAACTACCTTATTCAATTCATGCGACGAGAGCACATAGCACAAAGCGTACAAAGATTTGCCACACCGCGAAACAGTTCACGTTCACAGTAGTGGTGGCAAGCACAATAATGCTACTTTGATTGATTTGCCTCGTATTCTGTACATAACCCTGCTCTTTGTACATAACAGAGGCAGACACATAAACAAAAAATGCCCACATTGGGTTGAGAAGTACATCTCATTTTTGGGGGGGGATGTATGTACAAAGTTTACAGGAGGAAACAATCCAGTTTACAGGAGGAAACAATCCTCTGTACAGTCAAGTTCACCTTCCCAGTATGTCAATCGAACTACAGTACCTACCATCACTGTCGTAGGTAATTTTGGTGAATGTACAGGTTATAATTATTGTAACAGAATAAGATAATATATTTATTGGGCTTGTCTGACATGCTATGAAAGAAATCTGTGCAACAAAAATTCTAACAACACAGTTGACTTGAAAGAAGCTTAAAAAGAATTACAATAAGCATTAAAAATTTGTACACAAAATGCCGATCAAACCTTATATTGCTAGTATTTCCCATACACAGATTATCTCACAAAGCTTTCCAATATGTTCTGAGGTTATCACCCTCAGAGAATGTCTGACCTGTCAGCTAAATACCGCCCCCATATTCAAATCGAAAAGGATTCTGAGGAACAGTCCTCATCCTGATAAAAATGAGGCCAAAATCTCCTCATACATATGGTACTACACAAAGTTCGGCACATGGGACTACACCTCACACTGTAACTTGCACACACTAAAATAACTCGTGTTCAGCAGACATTGTGTTTTGAACTTCTGATGAATATTCCTTCAAACATGTATCTTCTGTGACTAAAACGAGGTAGGTAATACCCCTGGAAGTACATTTCTTCCTTCAGTAAGTCAATGTTACATATAAAGTCCACACATTTCTACATACATTTGACGATAAATAAAGTCTTGTATAAATGATGTGTCATTCAATTTCAGCAGTAAGATTTAGTATGAGTCACAAATATTGATATAGTCCCATAAAAGCAGCCATTTCTGTTTTGTCCGTACAGTAGCGGCTGTTCTTGATCTTGGAATAAAACTTCCGGGGCGGACGAGAGAAGTTAACACCGCAGACTGGATGATCTAATGCACATAACATCCAGTCTCCCAGATATGGATATGGTTTTCAATTGATGACATAACACATTGCATTTGTATTTCGGCTACACTTGTGACACAATTTTGTTCCATTATGCCTAGCTTCTATTCTACCTTAGAATGCCCCCAAACTGTGGATATTCCTCTTTTTTTTTTTAATATAAAAATTGCACAGGGTAAATCTTACGTACTAATAAATGTTCTTGTTCTGCACAGGGTGTTTTGAACCTCAGATTTAAACATAGAATGATTCACTTAATCTCTCGATACAGTTTTACTTTTCAGATCTGCTCTTTATAACTATCAATACAATTAGTTCGAAAGCAGTGCTAATATTGTGTGTTAGCCACAATCAAACAGATACTGTTTTCAGAGGAGCATTTCAGTTCGATGTACAATATTTCTTCTGCACTCTAGCAAACATTTTGACTTCTTCTTCCCTCAAACTGGTCTGTCTTTCTTTTGTTGAAAACATGACCCTGAGAATTATCTAGTCACAACAATGATTTAGAAACAAGTGCTTGAATTTTGAAGGAAGGTGTATATACCCTCATCCATGATGCCAAAATTACTTGGATAATATGAACTGACATACGAGAATAAGAATCAAATGTCAATTTCATCTTAAAATTGTTTTCCCTACAAGTAATATTCCAGTAGAATAAAAATAAACATTTTGAACATATCTTGGTGGTAACAAGTGAGCTTTATACAAAATTTCATCAGGAAAAAAAAAAAAAAAAAAAACACCACTTAAAGTTGCTCTTTTCAAAAGGCAATCCTATTTGGCAAATTTAGCTTAATATGTGAACCAGAAGGGCATTAGCACTGCACCGAGTTTAGGAAGATATTACACATTGTAGTTCTAGACTCAAGATTTTATGAATGGTGAACACAGCACTGACAAAATTTCATACTTTGGCCCCTTTGGATGCTTGCTGAATGAATACACAAAATAGGTTAAAAGTTAATACAAAATGCCAAGCATGACGGAGGTGAAAAAAGTGAGATACCAAAAAAAATCTGATTAGCTGAATCATCTTGCTGGCTTTGGTGTGTCGATTTTTCTTCCTTGCAATCTTTAATATCGGCTCAAATTTCTGTTTTAATCTCGAGGTATTACAATTCTTGTTAAACTAAAGGGATGGAATAGTATTGGTTGAGATGAGGTTTGAGCTTTTAACTTTTTGCCAGATACTAAGTAAACCACCTATGAAATGTTACAGAGCATACAATTCTATGAGGAATTCAAAGTTATGCAAATTCATGAAATTCTTCCGTCGAGATCTTTTCATTGCAACTGATTGACAAATTGCCCTACATCGATGTAAATAAGCACTGAATTGATCAGTGTTTTAGTAGTAGCCATGATAAAAAAAAAAAGTCATGGGCGTACATACTCGAGCAGGATTCGAACCTACGACCTCCTGATCACCGGACAGGCGTCATCTCCACTAGACCACCGAGCTTTCGCCCAACAGGAAGTGTTGGTTCTAATCCTTATAGCATGCAGCGGGTACTGCTTTGTTATTCAAATTCATGAAATTTTTCCGTCGAGATCTTTTCATTGCAACTGATTGACAAATTGCCCTACATCGACGTCGATGTAGGGCAATTTGTCAATCAGTTGCAATGAATTCAAAGTTTATTTGATGAAAATCGATTCTGAGATATTCCAAAAACACAGTAAAGCAAGTGATCCTGATAAAAAGGTGGTTCCACCTTTTATTAGAATCCATTTGTGTTGGATATCTCAGCCATTGCAAAACCAATTTTCAACAAATACAACTTTGAATCCCTATTGCATGCTCTTTCATATTTCAAAAAAGAGGTTTTTCATTATCTCATAAATGAAAAAGTTGGAAACCTGAAGCCCTCTCTCAACCAAAACTATACCATCCCTTGAAGTCAGTAGTTTAAGAACTGAATAACTGTTTCCAAAGGAATACCCTTCTTAGTATCATTGCATAATTTTTGTCTGATTCCTTCAACAGATGATTTTCAAACAACATGCAGACAGTAGGTGAACCCATACACCAGTATCTGAAGGAAAAACACGTTTCAGTGGTAATGTTTGACTGTTTCCTTTGGCCACCATACCCTTTGCATTGTAATGTGCTACCTCAAAGGAAATGTCCCACCTAGAACATTTCAGAAGGAATTACTGTTGCAAATCTTCACTACCATGATGTGGAGAGTACACTTGGTACTCAGTGATTTGTACAGCTGGTCTATGTGGGTGTTAGCTTGTCTCCAGTGCAGCTCAATGAATAAGAAAGAAAACGCATTCCTACTCGCAGCCACAGAAAAATGTGACAGCGATGCGATTTCCAACTCATTTCAACCTGTCGCAACACCCTTTCCTCTTCCTGATTCATTTTCTATGCTATATTGTCACCGGCGACTCCATCTTCTCATGGTGGATGCACGTTTTCATCCTCATTTGGGCATTTCTGCTCATGTGGGGAATGGATGTAGATCCCAGGCATAGCAACACAGTTCTAATGGGCCAATATCCTTCTCAGCTCGGTGTACTCGCTACCAATTCCTAACCTCTCCATTCTAGCTTTTTCTGCCAAGTCCTCACACATTATGCCACCATCCTATCCATTTCTGCACCTGTTTCTCACCACGCCATTTCCCTGCCCTCCCCCCTAGCCCCCATAGTGCTCCCTTACTCCTACAGCACTGCTGCAGACCCACCCACAGCCACATCCAAAGCCCCTACCACAGCCCCTACCACAGCCCCTTCCACAGCCCCTCCCACTGCCCCTCCCACTGCCCCACCCACCCGACATCACCACCCCTATACCCGCAAGATCTCCAGACAGTTGTTGTAGCAGATGGCGATCCAGTCCGGCTGCGTCGACGCCCACTGGATCTGGTTGATCTCCCCTTCTGCCGTGTAGGCCAGGATGGGGTCCTCGATCGCCCGCGGCATTTGCTGGATGTCCCAGATCAATGCTTGGTGGTCATCCGCTGCAGGGATAAATCACAGAGAAGACACAACACATAAAGACAGTAGCTTGATGAGTATATGGTCAAAAGACAGACAAACTGAGAGATAGCCTTGTAGACAGAAAGACAGACAGTAGGGATACCAACCTCGTTAAAGGGAAGATAAACCCCAAGAACAATGTGGATTGAATGAAAGCAGCAACATTAGTAGAACACATCAGTGAAAGTTTGAAGAAAATCGGACAATCGATGCAAATGTTATGAAATTTTAAAGTTTTGGTGTTGGAACCACTGGATGAGGAGACTACTAGAGGTTATGACGTATGAGTGGACAACAATACCAAGAAAATATAAAGAAAATACTACAAAAATCCATTTTTCATGAAAAGTACAAATTCCGTCAATTTGATATTGACATATGTTAAGGGTAGCAATTATTCCCCCTGCTTTCTGAAAGCAGTTGGTCCACTGCTCTTTCATAATTCTAGAAAAGTGAATTTTTGTTGAATTTCCTTTATATTTTCTTTGTATTGTTGTCCACTCATACGTCATATCCTCTAGTAGTCTCCTCATCCAGCGGTTCCAACACCAAAACTTTAAAAATTCATAACTTTTGCATCGATTGTCCGATTTTCCTCAAACTTTCATTTATGTGTTCTGCTAATGTTGCTGCTTTCACTCAATCCACATTGCTCTTTGGGTTTACCTTCCCTTGAACAGCACTGCAGTATTCTTAGGGTAGAAAACCAGTATCTCTGGTTCATTTTTCCCCAGTGTTCTTCTATGTTTCATATAACATTGTAGTTCTATTCTCATTCTAATTTCTCTCATAAAATGTGAGAGATAAGACATCAGAGACAGAATGGATTGTGCCTGATCCACAGCTTGTGGAGACAGGACAGCCTATACTAAGACTGTCAACACTCACAACCATCCATCACATATTACTGAAATATCAATACTTCATCAACACGATGCTTCTTTTTCATCTCATTCATTCATTCCAGCTATCTCCCTACTCTGGTATGGATTTCTAAGGAACAATATGTTCACATTTTCAACCATGATCATGGTTCTGGCCAGCAATATGCTACGGAAACAGGTAGCAGACATTGATGGATACTGTAAAACATGATACATTCGCGGCATGAAAATTTCGCGAATTGCAGCCAATGGCCTTTCTCGAAACATGAAATTTCCGTTAATTGCAACTGGCATCCAATGCATATTGTGTAGGCAAGAATTTTCACATGCATTTTCACTTTGCGAATGTCTGCACTCGTGAAATTCGCGAAATTAAAATGCATGCAAACATTCCTTGTTTTACAGTAACTTTGACCAAAGCTTGTGCCAATGTACTAAAAGACCGAGATGAGTTATTTTGTACAAATGGATCAAGGAGTTTGCTTTTTTTCAAAGTAAATTACCTCTCAAGATCATTCTACATATAAAAGTAAAGTGAAAGTTTAGCGCAGTAAAGAAGAGTAAACTGCTTTACTGCACATGAGTACAGCAGAGCAGGGTTGAATTCATAAGAATGCAGTACAGAAGATTATATAGCAGTGTGCTAGTAAATACAGTTAACGGGTGAGAACAGACCCACTATCAACACATACCTGCAGTACAGATGTGGCATGACGAGTGTGGGGCCCATGCGATGCCGTTCACACATGCACGGTGGTTGTTGAGTCTGGCCACAGGTGTGCACGGTACCCTCACATCCAGAATAATAACCTGTGTGAACAGCACCGTAAAAGATTTTGATAATCATATCATCAAAAGAACAAATTTCATGCACTGCATGTATATTCTCGGTATCGCCAATGCGCAGAAAATTTCTGCGCACGCTGAAGAGCTCTGTCACAGATGCACTGTGGGATTCCTTGGTGCCCTTATTTGCTTCCGGTTGTCTCACGTGAGTCGCAGTTCCCATACAATTCAATGGAGTTATTTGTCTGTTTTTTTTTTTTTGTTTTGTTTTTTTTTTTTTGGGGGGGGGGGGGGCTATAATTCAGCTTAAAAGAGTTGAAAGTTTCTAAGTTTTACTGATTTGTGGTCACTTGTGGTCATTTGAGTCATGGTTCACTACTGCAAGGCTTCAATGTGCTGGTCACATGATGGAAAGCCACAAAATCTTCAACAAAATATACCTCTGGATAAAGACAGAGCATGATCTGAGTGCATGTGCAGCCAAAACCTGGGCAAGTTTGTCCCATGAGCTATCCCATAATGCATCTAAAACGCTGCTCTGTGCAAGGCACCTAGGTACTGGCGATAACGAGAATAAGCCAGTTCGGGGTTAGCTCATGGGCACATGGGTACAAATGACCTTTCTTCTTTCTCAGTTGATTAGGCACTCCACTAGTTTCAAGCGACAGAAGGCATGAGCTTGCCCAACGTAACAATTTATGGAATTCATCAGTCATGTTCAAACAAAGGATGAACTTGCATAGACCAGGTGACCAGAATGATCCTTCCATTGGCATTTTGGAAAGCATCCATTTCATTATTTTGCATTGAATGTATTAACAATCTCTTTCTATTGATATTGTCAGACACCGCTTTTGCTGTCAGGTGGATGTGCTGGCAAGCACCACTTATAGGGATCAGTTGAATAATCATTACATTACAGATGCTTATCTCAGTGAATTTAAAACCACCATGCTCTGCTGGTACAGATGACCTTTTTCTGCTCATGCTCAAAGTGGAACCCCGAACTGGCTTATTGAAACAACTGGACCTACGCCATCAGCACTTAAAAAATGCATGACTTTTGAACGGACGGACAAGCACACTGGTTGGCGAGTGTGGCCACTGGTGTGCACGGTACCCTCACATCCAGAATAATAATAACCTGTGTGAACAGTTGCATAAAAGATTTTGATAAGCATATCATCAACAGAACAATTTTCAAACACAGCATCTATTTTGAGAAATCTGGACCTATGCTATCAGCATTTTAACCCTAAAAAGACTGGGCTCGTTGGACTGGGGGGGGGGGGGGGGGGGGGGGGGGGGCTCATTGGGCCCCCCCCCCAATAGGTAATCTATAAAACTGAATAGGCAATAATTTCACAATTATTCAAATTTATTTTCAATAAATTAATTATGCTAATTTATGTGTGAAATTGTTTTTTAAATGGCTGTAAATCTGTAATTAAAGGTCCAAAACTGCTAACTTTTGGTCAAGGTACTCTTAGTAGAATTTGTATTGAATGTACATCAAAAAAACGGCGGTATCAAATTTTTTCTTATGTATTTTATTGTTTTTAAAATTTCTTATGTATTTCTTTGTTTTCGACTTTTTGTTTTTGTTTTTTTTCAATGGAAATCGTCGGCGACATTATTCCGATCATAAACAACATGACATTAATTGATTTTGATCAGTAAAAGTAAAATAATGATACATTTATAAATTATGGTCAGAAACAGAATTTGCATTGGATTTGTACATGAAATCACGTTTTTGAGCAATTTCGGGTCTGACATGCACTTACAAAATATTGCGTAACTTCAGAACCGCATACCCGGGCGTCGCGAATTTGGTCTCAAAAGTTGTGCAAGACATAAAAGAAAATAGTCATAAAACGTTGCGGCACGAGATTATTTCGTTACAGATTTATCGTGAAAAATGTCGAGGGGGGCCCAAAAAGCCCCCCCCCCCCTCCCAAGTCTTTTTAGGGTTAAAAAATGCAGGACGTTTGAATGAATCGTCCAATTTTCATCAAACTTCATTGATGTGTTCAACTAATATTTCTGCATTCACTCTACATAATTATTTCCTTTGAACTCCCACACTGCTTGTAAACCGTATTCACCTCAAAGGAATCCATGGCCATGGTGGCTAGGTAGTTGGGGTCCTGCTTGTTCCACGCCAGCCGCAGGAGGGGATGGTGCTGGGGGTCCTCGTAGATGATTGTCGAATGCTCCAAGTGCCGCAGGTCAAACATCCGCACCGAGCCGTCAGCACCAACTGACGCAAACATGTCGCGGCCACCACCAGCTCGACTGAATGCAATGTCATATACCTATGGTATCGTAGACAGAAGTGTGAAAGATAATGAAAACTGTACTCAAGTATAATACAGTACCTTCGACTATCAGCGTTCAACCTTATCATCATCATAATTACTGTTGCTATAAACTTCTCCTATTTACCAAACATGAAGAAATATCCTAGTTTTCAGAAAGCCCCCTGCAATATCAGAAGACTTGCCAGCTCTGCATCGGACAAGTGCTGAAATAGTTACAATTTTTGAAGTGTGAAAATTTCCATGCAAATCGAGTGATATGGAACTACCATACAATAAATGCATGGTGTATTTTTTACTTGTTACATAATAGCATATTTTTAATATCAAGGATGGTACAGTGCAGTCCCGTTATAGCAAACACGGCTATGATGAATTTATTGTTTCGACAAAATTTCTTTTTTTTTCAAAAGGAAAAAAATGATGCTACGTGTGACAGCATCAATGTCATCAATTATTATTTTCGTTGTCATCGATAGTCATTTTCGTAGTCATCGTCACCTCTTTGTCATGGGCGATCAGTTGCGTCTTCACGTGTCCCGTCACCATGTTGACCCTTCCCACGATCTGACCAGTCTCCAAACCCCAGATCGTGCACGTTGTGTCGATACTGGATGTCCCCAGCAGGTTGGGGTCGACCTCGTTCCAGTCGAACGATGTCAGCGGGGCACAGAAATCCGAGTTCTTGTTCTGTGGAGGGAGGGGGAAGAGAGCCAAGCCAATATCAAGTTAAAGGGGCATTCGAGACGATTTACATAATTTCACATCATGTAGTACATATAAATTAACGGTGCCATGTATAGCCATGCCATGTGAGGTACATGTATGGCCTAAACAATTGATCACACTAAAAATGCATTCTGACAATACTAACTTCTTCACTGAAGTAGCTCATGACATTCACATTTTCCTATATTGATCTTACCAAGCTGTATAATTATGTTATGTAAACTAGTACAGCTACATTTGTAATAGCAGGAATCACATACACTCATGAGTATGATGAGTACAAATTAAAACAATTTCTGACACAATTTCATCCATTCCTTGGCAGTGAATATCCAATAAAAATTAGACTTTATCACATAATTTGAGAAACATTCCACACAAGTCCAGACAATGCAACCTACTGTACAACCCTATCTCTCTTTTGATGCAAAGTTTGATCACATTTAATTCACCAGTACATTGTACAATGCACTGCCATTATAACGAACATGGTTATACAGTAATGAAATTCCGGTTACAATGAAACTTCAGGCCACAGCA
The DNA here is from genome assembly GCA_033980235.1 of Diadema setosum. Taxonomy (NCBI): domain Eukaryota; kingdom Metazoa; phylum Echinodermata; class Echinoidea; order Diadematoida; family Diadematidae; genus Diadema; species Diadema setosum. The sequence goes on from CM067065.1 coordinate 12,918,590, forward strand.
TTATCCACTCTATGTTTTTCATTGCTTATTTGTTTGTTCTTAACGAAATTTCAATATAATGAAAGAAAACTGCCGGTCCTGAGGATTTCGTTAAAACGGGAGTCCACTGTACATCAAAACAAAGTAAGAGGCAACCTACATTGTTCAGCAAGCATTCCAGTCTGGTGTCAGTCTCGCCCACCCGCCACACCCGCAGGTAGTCCCCGCTGGTTGCTAACAGGTCTGGGAACACGCCCTTCTGTAGGAATGGGTGTTCAGCAGGGGAGAACAGGGGGGAGGAAAAGCGTTTAGCAAAGATCTTACCTCGCTTCCTGGCAACTCTTTCACACTTTGCTTCTTCCTCTCTAAAACCCAATGCTCTTTTCAATAATCTATCAACATAAGCTCGTCATTGCAGATCTAGTGAGGATGCCTGGCATCCAATTTTTCATTAAAATGATTATCAAAATATAATACTGAGACATAAATTCTTTCATCTAGAGACAAAAAGTTTGGTGAAGATCCCTTCCCCCCCCCCCCCCACATTACCATGACCTTAATTCATAGAACTCTAGATGACAAAGACTATAATACACACTTTGTTTCTATCTTTTAAACCCAATGTTCTCTATCTACATGTATCAATGTATCAAAATATGTTCTTTGTTTAACATTTATTGAGGCTGCTTAGAATCCAACATAGGAGTTGAAAAAAAAAAAAAAAACAATGACAGGAAATCCACAGCCTTTTGTTCATTTTTTTTTTCTATTTCTGAATTTGTTTTATGTTTGGTTTTTTTTTGCTTTGCAGAGGGGAGTAAAAACTGTACATGAGTGCCATTTGATCTTCCAACAATGGTCATGCAACTAACAAGAGGAAAGACTCTCTTACTACTTGTATTCAAGCTTTATTTCAGAGAAAGCTCATTACAATAATTACCTAGACCTGATCTATCAATGATGATGACCAACAAATTAGCCACGACGCCCAAGCCAAAAACATGCCAGATTTAAACGAATACTTGCCACAATTGACAAACAGCTTGTTACAAGCTGCCACATATTTCACTTCTTTCCTTCTTCTTTTTTTCCTTCTTTATATTCTTACTCTGTGACTGCTTTGGAAGAGAAAGCTACAACCGTAACATCCTTTTCTCTATCAATTCAATTCAATTCTCTATCAATGTTTCACGTAGCAATGCACAGAAAACTATTTACGCCTTTAAACATGCAAGCAACATCTCTGCAGGCATTCATCACTTGGGCCAATTACAGCTTTACAGCTGTATGTGCGTCCAACAAGCAAACTCGTAAAAAAGTACTTGAGGTTGTAGAAATGTAGCTGATGCACATCCAGTAAAATTACAGTTGGCATCTTCAAATACCTTATACGGTACTCCACTGGCTGATTTGCAAACACATCTTTGCATATACGCTGTATATGAAAAATGAATATCACTGGCAAATCTCCCTGTGGTACCAGCCTGTACACTCTAAAATATTGCACACGGAACTTCCTACAGCAGGAGCAAAAGTGACGTTCAGAGGAGGTGGAAAAGGTGTTGTAGACTTTAGGTGCCAAGTCACTCACATTGTCGGGAATCCACATGATTTTGGTGGTGGGGTACGGGTGGTCAAACGTGGACTTGGCTTCAAATTCTGATGTCTCTTCATTGAGTGCCACGATCTGAACCTGCAAAAGAGAACAGAAAAAGATACTATGAAATCTCTTAACCAAAATAAGGTCACATAGGGGTGTAGATCTAGAATTGTAGATCGGACACTTAAGCTTTTTTTAATCATTTGTTCAACTCAAATAATACTCTACAAAATTATAATCTACAAAATGTATAATGATGTACAGCTGTATGTTAAATATATAAATCTACTTCTTCCCAATATTGATTTTGTAAAAATACATCATAAAATTTCACAGAATCCCCAAATATTATCACATTGTCAATTCCCCAAAATTCGGACAGCCTCTCCAAAATTCGGACACGCGCTGTGCGCGTTCAATGTCAATACGCAGTGCTGTAAGCACTTGTCCGATTGCCCGGGGCAAGTGAAAATCAAATTCGGACAAGCATTTGTGAATGAGAACTGATGCTTGCCCAAATTGGGCAAGCAAAAAATTTTGAGGCCACTTTTTGTTTTCACCTATTCCCCCAACAATCCCACAAAGTCAACCATACAGAAACCCAAAGATAATGGCTGTTCGTGATACAACGCACTTTATATATCATTTCAGCAACTTTCAAACACTTACATGAAGAAGCCCCAATGCAATGCAACGGCAACACTTGATCAGACCAAAAGCATGCAAATCAATGTGTGCTGTGTATTCCAATGATTGGGTTTTTATTGGACCCTTGACTAACACATGATTTTCTATATCATTTCCGTATATTTTGGACTTTATTTTCGGGCAAGTAAAATTACTGTTCGGGCAAGTATTTTGCAGCAAATTTGAAAATCTGCTTGCCCAACCGGGCAAGTGGTAAAATAAAGTTATGTAGCACCCTGCAAGGTCGCTGAAAAATGAGCGCGCACCATACCTTGTTGGCGCAAGGTTGCATCGGGGCGTACCGGCATTGTGGCACCTGTTCGTGTCCAAATGTTGGTGACTCAGCACTTGCATTCAGCCCCTATACATCTAGAACCCTATTCACTTCACCGGCATGTACAGATATTTTGTTGGTGTGTTTTTGAGGATACCATCACACTCTGAGCTTGCAATAAATAATAAGTGAAAATCTCACAAGAGAATGGCATAATTGTTCAATTCTTTGCACTTTTTCAGCGACCCGGAGTCTTTACATGGGACCTAACTGGTCATGTGAGTTTTGGAAAAGTGCGCCGATTCAATGTGTTTGACGGCAAAATTTGGGATTTTAGATGGATTTTTGGAGGTGACTCAGGCACTTGCTGTGGTGAGCAAGTGTGCCAGTATGTGAAACAATGTGATATGCATGTGTTGTGACAGTAGGATTTGCTGGCTTGTGATAAGTGATAAGTGTCCGGATTCTGTGCTGGAGGCCGGCCGAAAAACCCCCACTTTTGGCAGCAGTGCCCAGAGGCCACATACATACTGCATTAAATTGTCCATATACAAGTGTAGGGTAAGGGCACCAGTATTCGGTCAGGCACCGGTATTCGGTCACTTATCACTAGTCACCAGCCAGTAAGTTCAACTGTCAAAACACACGCAAATCACACTAATTCACATACTTGCACACTCATTCACAACAGGAAACTCCCTTAGCCCCCTCCAAAAATCCATCCAAAATCCCAAATTTTACCGTCGAAAGTGCAGAATCGGCGCTACTTTCCAAAAGCGCGCGGATAAGGCCCAGTTTTAAGAGTACGGGTCGCCGAAAAAGCGCTAAAAATCGAGAAATACGCCGTTCTCTTGCGGGATTTTTCGCTTATCGCAAGCTTGGAGTGTAATGGTATCCTCAAAAACGCAAAAGAAAAACAAAATTTCCGTACGTGCCGATACAGTGTCCCAATGTACAAGGGTTGAATGCAAGTGCCGAGGCCCCAGTATTCGGTCACCAACGGTCGCCGCAACTTCCCCGATGCAATTTTGCGCCAACAAGGTAGCGCGCGCGCGTTTTTCAGCTGCCTTGAACACGCATTGACTTTGAACGCGCACATCGCGTGACCGAATACTGGAGCCGATGACCGTATACTGGGGAATTTTCAAGGTGAAATATTTCGCGATTTTGTGCAATTCTGTGAGATATTTAACGAAATGAAAGTTGAGATTAAATAAATTTGATATATTTCACATACATTGCTGTAGATATGATGTAGACCTATGTATGTATTATTTTAGTTTGAAAAATATTGAAAAAAAGCTTAAGTGACCGAATACTGGGGATGTTACCCTAATTTAATATCGATTGATTGAAATATCATTCAAAGTGTCCCTGGATCTGTGGATCTGCACCAATCCGTTAATCCTATACTCATGTTCAAACTTTAATAAGGTAAAATAGAAAAGTTCCTTTTCATTAACAGTAACACTCGGCATCACATTCATTCGTCAACACACATCACCATCCATGTCATGATTCATGGCATGATCACCCAAACCAAATTAGGCTAGTCACGTCAATTAGACAAACGAACACGAAATGAAGGACTTCAAAAACATGAGATCAAAGCTTTCAAACTAAATTACATAAGTAATGTTCTCTTTGTGATTTTGCGATTCATCGCAGTGGAAACTTTGCTTAGCTTTGCTCAGCTCGCTGGTATTTTCCTGGAGACATTAAACACAGCGGCGACATGAACACAACGGACTGTGCTGTGCAGTGCACTGCAAGTAATTTTAGCTGTCATAGTGCTATGTGTACGCGGCACGTACAGACTGTACACACTGTGACTACGAGACAAAACACTTGCCTTGTTGTTGTATTCCTCGACGAAACTTCCAACGGCCAACCTGAATCGTTTGTCGGGTCTAACGCCCCAATTCATGCTGTATAACGTCCAGGGAGCCTCATACTTGTAGATTTCCTTTCTTTTAGGAGTAATCCCCGCCATCTTGGCAGGTTTCATCAGAAATTCTGTTTTGTTGTCAATTCCCACCGCAGAAAGTGTACGCCATGTATTTCAGGAGCGGGTCAATGAACTTATCTGACGAAAAAAAGATTGATGTTTGAAAACAGCGCCGCCATGCGACGACTCGTTCATCCTTTTCTTCATAAACAGTGAAACGCCATCCTACGTTCAAGTTATGTCAAACTGATCAGTAAACTGCATGATCATTTTAGAGAATGTAGAAGAATTCCGAGGAATTTCAGATTCCCTTGTGTCCGTAGAACAATTACAGATTTTCTAATGTTCTTTACAATCATTACAAATCTGACGATGTCAGAGTTCTCAGATATCTCAATACCCAAACAAAATAATCCTTTCTTGTTTACCTATTATCAAAAAGCTATTTAATATCTGGTGTGACCTTCAAGTTCAAGTTCAAGTTCAAGTTTATTTAACCAATTCATTAAACATTTTACATTTTACAAAAGGATACAGCATTAAGAATAATGAATGGTTTGGGACCCCAAAAGAAGCAGAGCTTGTAGAAAAGGGGTCCCGGATAAACATATAAAACAAAGCAAAACATACTAAAGTTTTAAACATATTAACAAGAAGTATAATAGTAACATATTTACATAGGACAGATGCAACACAAGCACACACACACACACGCGCGCACACACACACATTCAATCACACAAACACGTGTCACAAAAACGCTCATGCACATACATATAATTCACATGAAATTGCAGAAAGATACTTTCTATTTTACTATACTTTTAAATTCAGCTTCCCTGATCAACTTGTTTTACAAATTTCCCTCAAGATAGATGCGACATGTACGTTTAAAGTTGGATAGTGATGAGGCTGACCTAATTCTCAATGGCAAATTATTCCATTCTCTAATACAAACATATACAAATGAATTTTGGGCAGTTTGAGTTCTTGCAAAGGGTTGATGAATGAGATTACTTTTACGCGTATTATAAGCATGAACGGTAGAATTTAACACAAACGCATCCTTCATGAAAGATTTCGGATCACCTTGTGTCTTAAACATAAAAATCAAGCAACTCAAGATAACTAATTTTTCAAATGGCAAAATATGAAGTTGAATAAACAATGGCAAACTTGGACTTCTATAGTTTGAATTTGTAATATACCTTACAGCTTTTTCCTGAAGAACAATCAACTTATCTATATGAGTCTTATAAGTATTTCCCCAAGCTACATTACAGTACATTAATGAGGCATAACTATGGCATTATACAGAGTAATTAAGGTTTCTTTTGGTAAATAGAGACGTAACTTGGATATGATACCAACACTACGAGAAACTTTAGTACAGACGTAACTGACGTGGTCTTTCCACTATAAATATTCATCGACTTATATAACGCCTAGGAATCGTACATTTTGGCTTCGATCAATCTGGTTACCGCCTATAACCAGTGGAACAATGTCATTTTGGATTCTTTTCCCTCTTAATCTAAATACAACATATTGAGATTTGCTAGTATTCAATAATAGTTTATTACAACAAAACCATTCAAATATATTACCAATTTCATCATCAAATCATTCGTATGTGGTTATATCTAGCGATGATGAAGTTTATGAACAACGCCAATGACGACTTATGGATAAAATCATGACTCTTATTGTTTTATTCTTTTGTTTAAAAAACGGGATTAAGTATGCGAAAATTACTGCTTTAAATCGTGAAACTTGTGAAATGGTAACAAACAAAAATCCTTAAAGGTCCTGTTTACCTTTGGGAGCAGTGATTTAAAAATTCTCAAGATATCACATTTGATGCATATGTAGGTCTGTTGTATCACAAAACATGCTATGACCATACAAAATTTTCGCAATAAAGCCTAGAATATAAGGAGATATCAGTATTTTTTCTCAATAAATCATAACTGTAGATAATTTAGTCTGGAAATAACTATTGTTCACATTTTGTGTATTTAACAATAGTTAACATCGATTATACGGATTCAAATTTTTACAGTGGTTGTTTCTATCCCTAACTCACATTTTAGGACTATTTTAAAGCACTAATGCTGGGGTTTTTGTTTCATCTGCAATAATGGTAGATTATGCTTTTTTTTTGTGCTTCTGCCTATCTGATTCTGGAAACGGTAAGCATGTTTTTGCTTTCTAAGATGATACAGTATGTTATTAGGGCCAGTAAAACAAATGAACGATGATGAAATATTGTAATACATTTGATATACGTTCTGTTGTTCATCGTCATGTGGTCATTGTAGTTATGAAACTCTTCAATTTTAATTCCCGTTATATTTTCGTAGTGGAGTATGAATAGGAATATCGGTTTCGGTGGGCTTGCTGTTCAACGTTTTGAATCAAACATGCATTTTCTTGGTTTTCTATGTTGAGCGGTCCTCGAGTGTTTAGGTTGTCGGGAAATTGCCTATAATTATGTTTGAAGGTATACAACTTGAATTTAATTCAGAAGTGGTTGGTGTGACTTTACTAATATACTATATCATTATGATACGTTATAGTTATTATAAACTTAAAGGACAATGAAACCCAAATAATACGTGGATTAAGTGAGTTTAGTATTATTAATAGAAGATATAATCAGTGAAAGTTTGAGCGAAAATGGGACAATCCAACACTGCGTACTAGTATAATTATTGAGCCCCGTGATAGGTCTCGGGGTGGGCCCGTGTTTGAGAAGGTTAAGTGTCGGAGTCATGTCGAGCTCATAGCTGTATTACTCTTGGGCTGTAATGACTGGTGGGCTGTATGACTCGTGGTCTGTGTGACTCGTGGTCTGTATGACTCGTGTTGTGTATACAGTTCTCGTGGGTGTCTGACTCGTGAAGTGCACCCGTTTATACCACGCTGTCATTGATGATCATTATCTCATTTCAGTGGATGGCATTAGTGAATAACCATTTTGAAACCTGTGTCAGCTGTACTATGCACCAGTCCTAAAATGACATGAAAGTTTGAAAACTTTTTTGAAAAGCCCGAAATAAAACAAAAGAGTATCAGCACACCACACGTGCACACACACATTTTTAAAGATATTCTTTATTTCAATTTTGTTCGATATCATAACCGTATTCACAATGAAACGAATACAAAGAAACAATGATTTTAATGATAATAATAATGATAATAGTGCAGTATAGCACTCATGCAGGTCCATCTTCTGATGCTCATGATGATTTTGTTTTATGCAGATCTACAACTGTTGTATGTTTCAGTGTTGATACAAAATAAATTAGACGCAAGTCTGATGATAGTAAAAGATTTACCCTTTTTTCAAATCGATCAAACTCATTAACACCTACTTAACTGCATGAAGTACACAAACACACACACACACACGTATATTTGTGAGTGTGTGTCTGCATAGTAAAAATCCTAAAATCCTAGTAAGTATTAATTGTTCATAGTATCAGCATCAAATATCAATGAGTAAACGTACAATAGTAGAATTTAAAATGAATATGTTTTGTTCGTATATTGGTGCTGTTGTTGTTTTGTTCCAGTGCTCCACGTCTTACAAGCTTGGCTTTTTTAGTGGAACACTGTTTACCATCATTGTGATTATCTACTATTTTTGTTGCCATGGCAAAGTGCATTGTTTCTTTTTTACGACATAATTCGTGTATATACTTTATATTGTATTTTTTTTAATCCTTTATCACTGTATCACTTTGGATTATGTCAACTTTTTCTGTTCTTTTCTTTTTGATGATGGAAATAAATAAACTATTGAATATTGAATAGTATGCGTATTACATCGTTTTCACTTATCACAATCCAGCCAACTTAGCGAAAGATTAATTATGATATGCTCACAGCAGATGTTTTTTCTTCTATAGTAATCCTTCAATTTTGATAACAGTTCCAGTGTTCCCATTGAAGTTTTACCATTGGTGTAAACTGTTTTTTCAAAGACGATCCTAATTCTTTATTCTTTTGAAACCTAAATATAACGAATGCGTAAAATTGTATGATACCTTTCAGAAAGTTAACGTGCAATATGTATAGACGTATTAAGCGCATTTCCCGCCCAGATAACGCGGTTTTATGGCAGACTACATCCGGAAGCCGGTGAGAACGCAGACGAGAAGCCCGCCACACATGGTCAGAATGCTGACACGCAAGACGCCTGTAGCAGAGACACAATAATCCAAATGGATTGGAAAGTGAAGGCATGATTACTGAAAGGTCAAAGGGCGTAGGATGCCGTTGCCATGGTGAGGAGGGCGGTGAAGTCGATGACGATGACGTCATCAATGATAACAGTTGTGATAAAAGATATAATAAATGACGTCAATAATCATGATGGCGATCCTTTAAAATGACGGAACTATTATTGCTTGTCAGATTTCGTGGAGATCTTTAAACATGATAATTTCATAACGAGGGCTATAGAATGATGTAAAGTTTGCCAGTAACTGATACTGTAAATAAGTGAAAAGAGTAAAACGATTTTGGGATTATTTTGTCATTGCAGTGGAAGTATAGACGTCTTCTATTTTCCCTCTTTTATTCTCAAGAACTCCAATACGACAGCATTATTTAATTTCAGTTCAGTTCAGTTCAGTTCCTTCCATCATTGAAATAAGTCAGCAACACAGCAGATAGAGGAATTATCGTAAGAGTACAAATTGCACAAAAAACTCATTGGATAGAAAGGTGCAGAGTACAATAACATGGTGACATTAAAGTCGATTCAATTCAGTTTCAGTTCGATTCAATTCAATCTATTTCCATAAACAAGAAGTAATACAAAGTATGCATGACATTTGCCAATTCATTTGGGGGAAAAAAATCGTGAAATATGCACGGTATACGGCATTCTTGCACCTTCGTCTTGTAATCTTTAATTCTTATCTCAGCTCTTACGCGGCTCTATATTCATGATACAGTGGTCTCCCGTTATAACGAAGTCCTGGAACGGGCAGTTTTCCTTTCGTTATATAGAAATTTCGTTAAAACCAAACAAAGAAACAATAAAAAAAAAACATAGAGCAGATAATGTTGCGGCCAGAATTTTTATTCCGTTCTAACCGGAATTTCGTATAATAATCGTATTTGTTATAACGGGAGTACACTGTAGTTTAATATTTCTGATGTAACTGCTTCCGGCACACTTTCTTACCTGCTGAAGAGTATGCTGTGACGTCAGAGTCCACATTCATCCAGTAAGTGTTCGCTGGTCCCATGACCACTGTGGCCCTGAAACAGCGATGTAAATAATAATGGTCATAAATTATACATTTATTTTGCAGCACCAGGAGCAGCAAACCAAGTTAACGTATGATATCATAAACATGTCTGATGCCAGAAGTGAAGTGATTCGAAAACAAAAACTGCTCCGAGCAGACAAAATGAGCACAGAGTCAATTAAGCAACGGAACGAAAGAACACCGTAGTGAAATCGTTACGATATAGCCTATAGATGTGACACATTGATTAATACTGTATAAAGAAGGGTCGAAATATCATCAATAACGAGCTTTAGATCTGCGACGCGAACGCTAAAGACGACGTTAGCAGGCAATTTTAATGGTATTCTGCGTATGAGTGAGACAGCTGTTTTCATTGTCCAACCCGAGAGGAGGCGTCGTCCTAGCGTTCGCGTCACAGATCTAAAGCTCGTTACTCGGTATTATGTAAACCTGAAGAGAACGTTGCCATTGCCAGTTCCAGAGGGAGGGACCCACACTGATTCAACAGCCGTCTTCGGTGCGTTGCTGTTGTGTCCCCATGCGTTCTGTAATGTATTTGAATAATAATAAAAAAAGAATGATAACAATAACAACAAAAATAATGATGAAAAAATGGTAATTAAATGAACAATAATGAAAACAATAGTAATATAATGGTTAACAAGAAGAAAAAATGATAGTAGTAGCCTTTTGGAAAAATGTAATAAGATAATTACAACCACAATGATGACAAAGTATAGGCCTACATTTTTATGGTAATTATCACAACAGGGTAATTTTATGTGCTACTGATAACTATGTTTCGATACTGTGTTACTCCTTGGTCGTGGGGGCTCCATTTATAATATTTATTATATGATATTCAGAAATACACTTCCAGTTACACACCAATTTTGCAATCTAATTGTATTGTATATAATATATCATAGAGAGGGGTCTTCATGCAGGGCTTGGGATGGGGAAAAAAAGTGCATTAGGACATGGAATCAAGGGAGATGGACTGATAGTAATCGAATTCCCTGCATGTGAATGCGCGGGATTTAAGTAGATTAAGCCTATACAGGTAGTGATATACACTATACATATAGATCGCCCACATGCAGATATAAATACTGGGACATAAATAGGATGTGTGCAGGAGTGTATGAAGAGTTTGTTTGCAAAAACCGATAAGTCCATATTTGTCAAATGGAGATATTTGCCATTAAAGGTCAAGAAAAATAAAGAGAATAATAAGATTTTTTTGGCTTCTTTTGACCATATCTTCAAAAATGTACCTTTATATGTAGTGACCAATATATCATTTAAAAGGTATTATTTTGTACTTTATGACAGAGACCGTACTTCAAAATCTTCAAAAATGGACTTATCGGTTTTTGCAAACAAACTCTTCGTATACTTCGTTCTATATGACCCGTGTTAGATTTTTGTTGGTATAGTTTTATAAGTTGATGCTGCATGTCGCTTTTTATGATTATGTTGTTGCTGTTGTTAACAGTAGGAGACAAGTACTGAATTTTGCATGTTCCACTATACCACATGGCAAATGGGTCCTGTAGACGTAAGTATCAAAATTTATGATATCATTCTTCTTTATAAAAGGGGTATAGACAAAAATGATGAATTCAGTGATAGGCCTACTTGCTACTGGCTTGCATCAAATAAAATCATGACTGTAAAACCAGAAATGTCCACGTGCATTTTAATTTCGAAAATTTTGCGAGAGTACAGATTCGCGAAATTGAATGGCACGCTAATAAAGTTCCTGTCTATAGGATCTACACTAGTAATAATGCATTGGATGCCAGTGGCAATTTGCGAAACTTTCATGTTGAGAATGTTTCTTGCTTTATCCACTTACATCGTCTCCCTCAAAACAGTCCAGAGCGGCTGTTCCCGCGGGAATTTCCGTGAAAGTCCCGATGCTCTCGTCGCTGACCGGTCCCGTCGTCTCTTCAGGGCGGGCTACCAGAAGAAATCCGGCAAACGTCGTGTTTTCGTCAGCCTCAAGTCGGACTGAAACAAACAAACAAACAAACAAACAAACAAACAAACAAATTTAAACAAACAAACATGACAATAGAATCTCAATTAAGTTTATGGATGCTATGGATACTGTCATATTCCTTTATATAGCACATGGTTATGGTCTTCGTATATGCTCGTTGTATATTTCCTGTTGTATTATGTGCTGTTTTGTGCTGTAAATCGATATAAGACTCACTGAAAACAGCGATGAGGTTTTAATTTTTTTTTTCTTAAGTAAACCGAATTGACATGAAATAAAACAGAATAAATCAAACTTCTTACTCTATAACGGACTATTATACTAATAAAAACTCAGTTTTTAATATTCGGAATTCAGTTGGTATTTTTTGTTGGTTGTTGCTGTGCGAGAGTTACTATGGATCAAGTTTTGCTGGTTGCCATGCGAGGTAAGCACATCAGACTCTGAGCGTGTGAGTGTAAGTAACCCATTAGAGTAAATCGACAGTTAAATCTAAACGTGTGGGTGTTAGTACAACCCACAAGGTTGACTCGGCAGTTAAAGTTATTCATAATCTTTCTGTTGATAATATCACTAGACTTGTTTTTAATTCACCACTTCTTTGTACAGCAACTTATCATAATAAATTGTATTTTGTGTATCTATAATATTATCCATCCATCGATCTATTAATTGGGTATTGCGCATCAATGTGTAGCTAGTATATGTGAGTATGATTATATATTACATTACTTCATAAAATATACATAGAATCTAAAAGGAACAAGAAGATATGAAAAAGAAGGAGTAACGTTATTGTCATTCATAGATTAATAGCCAAATATAAAAGAAATTAAATTTTGTACGCGTATAATGAGACAGAGTGAAAGATCGAGAGAGGGAGGGGGAGAGAGAGAGAGAGAGAGATCATTGGTGAGTGATACAGTCATGTTGATTACATATAAAAAAGCACACACACACACACACACACACACACAAACACAAACACACTACATTATTATAACGCATATACCACAACTATAGCATTGTGACTCATATTATTACATTGATTACAAACATCATTATGATACCAATGAAATGCACTTATACCCGTTATCGACGTTGAGTCTTCCACGGGCGTTGCAGTCAGCGTGTACGGGGGAGGGCCCGTGGCGTTGTTCGGTCGGAAATCGTGCAAGGGCTGGAGGCTCGAACACAAGGTGGGGTTGTCGCGCACTGGTGGTCCCATGCCGAAACCGTCAATGACTCCGACGATGGCAGCGAAAACAAAGCCAAGAGCAAACGACCCCTTCATTTTTTTTTTTTTTTTTTTGGCAAGGTCAACCCAATTCTACACTGACAAAATACCGAAGACGCAGCACTATATCTTGCTAAGTATAACAGGAAAAATAGCAAGTGAAATTCGTGAGAAAGCTATGAGGAAGGTACTGCCGAAATACTTGATACAACTCTCCGTATAGATACACCTTCAATACAATGCCT